>JACTOM010000110.1:5735824-5823684 GCA_015832385.1 Elymnias hypermnestra | reverse complement strand
TCTCTATTCCTTCACTCTCATAGTCCGATGTGACGGGAATCCGACACGACCGGAGAGAGATCAGGCGCAGGACCGACGGCTTAACGTGCTCTCCGAGGCACGGGGGTGGATTACACCGCCAACTTCCCAACTTCGGGCAAATATTGAGACAATCTTAATAGAAAACTCAATATCGATTTCGAACTGGCCCGACCCGGGACTCGAACCCAGGACCTCATGTCTGTAGTCGAACATGCTAACCACTAGACTAATGAGGCAGTTATGCGGTTAATGCTCCACCCCAATGAATAGTCTAGTAGGTCCATAGTCTGTTTCATCCAGGTTGCTGGAGTGTGGGGAACCTTTAGTGATTTCAGTCATGGATAACGAGGGATCCGCTGGGTTTTAGTATGTATTTTGGATTTCAGCGAGTCCCACACTCCCTATTGGAGAATATTTTTTCATCGCAGCTCGTAATAGCATATTTCAAAGAAAAGAAAGAGATGCTCAATATATGTACTAGTTGTTTCCCGTAGTGGTCTGGTTCCCTTGAGAATAAGAAGAAATCCGTGCACATAAATCGTCTGCATTGTTAAAGGAGACACTTTGCTAAAGTTCAAGTTAATTAAGTGTACACGTTTTAAGAAATCGTGATAAGTTTATAAATAGTAACTAATTGTTCTAGGCGTTATCACTCATGTACTTATCTGAACGTGTGCCATTTATCTGATCGAAATGCCAATTGAAATTTCTTTTGAATTATCGAATTAAGTGGAACACACATCAAAAAGATTTCCGAAATTATTTCAACAGTATAGAAGGACTATAAAATGCGAAATTTGTAAAGGTAAAGGCAAGTAGCAGCCCTTCAACGGCCCACTGCTAGGCACAGGCCTCCTCACTCTTAGGAGATAGGGTTTTTAGAGCATAGACCCACCACGCTGCTCCACTGCGGATTGGTAAGCAATGTACACTAGTGCACTCTCTATTCCTTCACTCTCATAGGTCCAAGTGATCTGACTCTGCTGCTTCAGGCAAATATTGAGAAAATCTTAATAGATAACTCGATACTGATTTTTGAGTTGGTCCAACCCGGGACTCGAACCCAGGACCTCATGTCTGTAGTGGAACATGCTAACCACTGGACCAATGAGGCAGTCTGTAGTGTGAGATTTTTAAGTATCATCTTTTAATAGCTATGTGATCTAAACAAACAATGACCTAGGTTGATAAATTTATTGATAATGTTATCAAAAGCCTATTATTATCTTTGTTTCATCATTTACTATCAAAAAGTGAAGAGGTTTAAAAATTCGATAAACAGAATAAATAATTTTATATAAAATAATATCAATTTTTTTGTAATGTTGTTACATTTTTCATTGGCATAAATGTCGAAAATAATGGCAATAATTATTGAATGTAACGAAATAACGACCGCATCCACAATGCGTTGGGCCACGCTCAATTGCGCGGATTACACGATATTCTTTGTAATAAATTATATTTTTATGATAGTTAAAGGAAGATTTAAATATGTTTAAAAAGGCTACTTGAATTTCCAATTCCATTAAAGATCAAATCGACATTTAGTCACATCTTTACCATATCTTTCTCTTTATTTGAATAAGCTTTTACATTAATTTTGAATCGTCATACATAGTTTTCGTATTTCTAATATACGACTGATGATATTAGGCAGCATTTTTTAAAATCGAAAGTTACAAGGCTTCCATCGCACTCTGTACTGTGAAGAACCCATAACAAACTCATTTGCGTGGCACTTTTTGTCTTTACAATATTATTTTAATTAATTCTATTAAGATTAGAGCAACCCATTCACTCCCATTTTTTTGTTGTTAATTTGATCCTTCAAATTACAACACGATTTTTCAATTAGCTTTTTTTCTAAATAAAAACATTTGTGTTTTTGTATATATATGTCGGAGGGCAGATGTCTGTGGAACGCTGGCGCCATCTATCGGCGTGGACAGAGTCAATGGTGGTAGTCCGGCGGGAGTCACTCGGCTGTTGTCGAGTAGCGCTCGAGCGGAGCAGTCAACTGTTGAAACTGTCGCGTTCCTAGCTATTAGTGTTAATGAGTTTGTGTAAATTGACATCGGGAACATTAAGTGATGGAACATTATAAACCGAGTTAATTAATAAAGTGTTTGATTGCACCAACAACACCCATGAACGCCCACAGAATAAGTAATGGATCCAATTACTAACGATGTCGGCGGAGAACCCTACGCCCCTATGCTTTATGCTTCTCGGTTTCTCTTATTCTCCGACACATATATATATATGTTAGTAATGTTTACAAACAAAAACTACTCGACCAATCCTAAATTTTTTTACCATTACAAAGCTACATTTTCGCTGAGTGACATAAGGTACATTTATTTACTCAAAAAAATAGGAATCCGTAAGTAAAATGCATTAATGTACCAGAATTTGTCAAAAAAATCTGTCTAGCTATTGATGATAGAACAAAAAATGTACTACAATATTATAGAACGTATAAAAAATCCGAGACACCATATGTCCAACTACTGTAGTTATGCCACTATGACTACTTTCTTACTTATGACTATTTTAAAAGTAAATAAAAGTGCCGACAAAAATCAAACCATATTATCTATACTTCTGTATTAATGCTTATCCAATTAAATACTTGTAAAATGCTATTTTAATTATTAAAATCGGACTTTCCATTCAAAAGATTTAACGAATTTAAAAATGTCAAACTAAAGAAAATAACGTTATAATATATTGCAGTAATATAGCTATTTTATTCACATGCCATCATACCTACAAAAAGAGATACATATTTTTAATTTTGTCTTAAAGTAATTAAAAACTGAGTGTGGACGGCAGCAACCCTGCTGGCGGACGATCCCCCTTGGGAGTTGAAAGCGGAAGTTCTCGCAGCTTCTTACCAGTGCAGAGTAGCTGCGAGGGCCAGAGGGGAAATACCTAATGCCGACGAGGTTAGGAGGGTCAAGATCATTGCCGACAGAGCCCTGATCGAAGCATGGAAACAGGACCTCGGGTCCCCAGCAGCCGGTGGGGCCATAATTGCGGCACTCCGCCCTCACTTGGAGCAATGGCTGGGTAGAAGACACGGAGTGCTTTCCTACCGTTTGGTGCAGGTGCTAACCGGTCACGGCTGCATTGGAAAATACCTGCACCAAATCGTTGGCTGTGAGCCGTCGGCCATCTGCCACGAGTGTGGTGATCCTGTGGACACAGCGCACCACACGGTGGCCGAATGTCCTGCTTGGGGACCCCAGCGTCATCTGCTGACGTCGCAGATCGGTGCAGACCTCTCGCTGGCAAGTATTATAGATGCAATGCTTGTCAACGAGCGGGGCTGGAATGCTGTTGCCACCTTCTGCGAAACTGTCATTTCGCTAAAGGAGGCACGGCAAAGAGAGAGGATGAATGCAGCTGAAGCACAGTACCCCGGACGGAGGGGAATAGGAAACAGGAGACGGAGGTTTATCCAACTCCTCCCCCTGTAGTGCACTTTTGAGCCGGCTTCATTCGGAGGGGCCGAGTGGAATGCCACAACGAACCTCTGGTCCTTCCATTCTCGAATGACGAGGGCTCCGCTGGGTTTTAGTGGGTATTCTGGTCCTACCGGCGAGTCCCATACTCCCGTCTGTCTCACAGGTGGAGTGCGTAAATGCATTTCCCAGCGAAAAAAAAAAATTAAAAACTGAGTGAAATAATACTTCTACTGCTACGAGTTCGATATCAACGTGGGTGAGACTGTGGGACATTGCTAGTCTACATTATAAATTTGTTTAAAGTGCTAGTAAATTTAAATACTATTGCAGAAAATTGAAAACTTTTTCAAGTGCAACTCAACGCGAACAAGATCGAAAATTTCTATCAAGAACTAATATTTGAAAATCAAATTGCAACTCTTCAACATAAATCTATTTTCGCATCACGTCTGCTAGTTCAAAATAAATATTAGTAGTTACTTATCAATATAGCCTCGGCTTCATTCGTCTAGTGCTTACATCTTTTGTCGTCGTATGAACGTATGAGCTTCATGTATCGAACATGTGGACTATTGACTGCCTCATTGGTCTACTGGTCAGCATTTTTGGCTTCAGATATGACTCCCAAGTCAGGTGTATTTAAAACTCGATATTGAGTTTTCTGTTAAGAAATTCTCAGTATTTGCCTGAAGTTAGGAAGTTGGCGGTTAAACGTTAAATTGTAAGTCCTGAGCCTAATCTCTCTCCGGTCATGTCGGATTCCCGTCACACCGAACTAAGAGAGAGATAGAATATAGAGTGCACTTGTCTTATCGCATACACTTGTATATTATGCCTGCAGCCCACACTGGAGCTGCCTGGTGGGTCTATCCTCTAAAAACCATCTATCTTAGCAGTAAGAAGGACTGTGTCCAGCAGTGCGACGTTAATGTGCTGCTACTTACCTTACCTTTGTAAATTAGCTTTAAATGTTAAAATAAACATAAACACCTGCTAAAATATCTCTGTACAACATTGATAACTTCTTATTACGATCGACTAATACAGTTTGGCACTCCCCAGAATTGTTCCAGAGACAAGCAGATGTCGTCACCATGTTTTCTTTCACCAATGACATATTTAATTAATAACTATAGCAGTATACATACATACATACAAAGCATCACGCCTCATTCCTATAGGGGTAGGCAGAGACAACATCTTTCCACTTGTCACGATCCTTGCATATCTCCTTCGCTTCTTTCATTTTCATTAAACCTTTTATACAGGTTCGTCGGTTTAAAGTATTCTTGACTTGGACCTTATTTAAAATGTCCTGGATTTGATCCAGGAACGTTCGCCTTGGTCTTCCCCTTCCAATTTTCGCATTCACTCTTGACTCATAAATCCGTTTTGTCAGTCTCCTTTCATTCATTCTATTGTTGTCTAAATTAGGCGCGAACTTCCCTATAATAAGTACTTATTATAGGGACGTAAAAATTGAAATTGACCCGAAAATAGCGACATAAATCAACGTGTGGGTCAACCGGGGCTAATTAGCGTGTAACTTTTAATTAGTAGCCGCCATGACAGAATTCAATTTAAAATTTTCAGCTCCCGTGCGAATTAAGTTTAAACGTTGGTCAAATTGTTTTGCGGTTATTTATTTGGGTTACAAGTTCCAAATTTCTTAATAGGCGTAAAATTATTTAATTATTAATAGTTATTAATTAAGGCAGAGCGCTTTCACTGTAACAATAAAGCTTAAAGGCATGATATTTCTTGTTCCCGTGCTTAAGTATGAGGAAATAAGTATGAGGAAAATTGTAAAGAAAGGCATATGTCGGAGTGCAAGAGTCTGGATCGCTGGTCCGTGTGTAATAGTCTGTGGAACGCTGGCGCCATCTGTGTATCGGCGTGGGGACAGAGTCAATAAGTGGCAGTCCGGCGCGTCTCTCGGCAGTTCTCGAGTGGCGGTCAGCCGGAGTGGTCGACTATTGAAACTGTCGCGTTCCTAGCTATTATTGTTAATGAGTTTGTGTAAATTGATAACGGAAACATTAAGTGATTGAACATTATAATCAGAATTAATTAATAAAGTGTTTGATTGCTCCAACATTACCTACGAACGCCCACAGAATAAGAAATTAAATAATGGATTCCGGCATGGCAAATTTAGGAAATGGTTTTATATTTTCTAATTTGTCTTGGTTTGGTGTGGTCGGCTTCGGCCGCAGCGAATTACCATACTTCCAGTATAATGAATGCGTTCCGGTTTGATCTTGTGTGGAAACCATTAGGAGATAAATTGTATTTTATTAGTTCAGCACACTCCCACATTAGGATCACGGCGCTTTCTCACAGGAAACTGATCAGCAGGAGGGAGGACCTCGAGTCTTCGACAGCGGGCATTTATACGGTGGCAGCAATCCAGCCGCAACTGTATGGTTGGCTCAACAGGAAGCATGGATCACTATCCTTTAGATTGGTGCAGGTTTTGGTGCCGGGCACGAGTGCTTCGGCAAATACCTGCATCAAATTGTTGGTAGGATTGACTTGCCAGCTTGCCTTGAGTGTGGAGCTCCAATCGATTCGGCTCACCACACAGTGGAAAAGTGCCCAACTTGGGGAGCTTCACCTTCTATCGTCGCTAGTTGGAGTCGATCTCACGCTGTCGACCATAGTCGCCGCTATGGTTAGCAGCAAAACGGTATGGAGGGCTTTCCCCTCGTTTTGTATATCTGTTATTTTACAGAAGGAGGCAAGCTCAAGAGAGAGAGACAGTACTTGATATCCTTATCCGGCAGACGAAGGTGAGGAGCGGTAGGCGGTTGATGTATGGTCGCTCACCTTCTGGGACGCCATTGGAGTCGATTGCGTAGGCAAACTTCTGGCCCCCCACCTATTAGATGTAGTGGGTTTCGCTGGGCTTCAGTGGGAATTCTGGTTGTCCAGCGAGTCCCACACTGCCGAGGGGAGTTTTTATTCACTCATTCAAATACTAAACTGTCAGCATTAAAAAAAATATCCAGAATTATTATAGGTGTAGTTTCATATTCTAAGTTTAATCAAGTTTAATTTTTGACCGTTGATAATCATAAGCTTAACCAAAAAGACTTTCAACAACCCACGTTTTTATTTCCGACGTATCAATTTGAAGGACACTTCTATAATGCGGGTTCAGATTATTGTTTATATAAAAACCTACCCTTTTCAAGTTCCATTACAATGGTTGTGTTTCCCTGAGGGCTTCATTTAATAACTTCGGGATCCGTTTGAAGTTTGACTTGTCAGTCGTGGGAACGTTGAATAAAATATATTCAAGTTTTGTCATCATATAACGTGACTGATGCTGGAAATTGTCGCAAGTTATTTTAGGAAACGATAGGAAATGTTGCTACATAAAATATTTGAATTCCCTTTTACTTTGAAGTTGTATGAAGGATTTTGATTGACGAAGTTTGAAGCAAATCTCTGTATGGAGTACAATCAACTATATCTATTATATATGTCGGAGAAAAGCATAGGTTCCCGCCAAAATCTTTATTAGTTGGGTCCATAATTCAACCTCCAAAGTATGGGTGTCGGTGGGTAATGTTGATGCATTCAAACACTGTTAATTAACTCTGATCACTTAATGTTCCCGATATCAAAT
Organism: Elymnias hypermnestra; assembly: GCA_015832385.1. Lineage (NCBI taxonomy): Eukaryota > Metazoa > Arthropoda > Insecta > Lepidoptera > Nymphalidae > Elymnias > Elymnias hypermnestra. The sequence continues at coordinate 5,816,556 of JACTOM010000110.1, read as the reverse complement.
TACACAAACACATTAACAGGCTCACGCTCTGGCGGACCTTTACTCGAGAACTGTCGAGAATGCCGCCGACTTGTGACTCATTGACTCTTGCGTTCCGATTACTGTTTGATTCGTACTTATATGTATATATATAAAACAGAGTCGTGTTCTTTACATCATTTACAACTCAAGGACGCCTGGACTGATTTCAGTGTTTTCAGCACTCCCTTTGCTAGCTGAGTTTCTGGGTTCAAACCCCGATGGAGCAACTTTATGAAATCAAATTTTCTAATTTGTCTGGACTAGTTAGCTTCGGCCGTGGTTAGTTACCATCCTACCAGCAAAGAGCGTACTGCCAAGCAAAGAGATTTGTATTCCGGTATGGTGCTGTCGAAACCGTAAGAGGTAAAATTGTTCGATACCAGATTAGCACGCTACCATCTTAAACTAACCTGTCAGCAATAAAAAAACGAAAGTCCAATCTACAAGAACATAACTGTTTAGGAGAATTAGTTCATATTCTTCCATCAATTCTCCTTCACAAGTTCAGAAGAGCGGTTTGGAGTTAAAATAAAATAAAAACCCTTAAAATATGATGTCCAATATTTGAATCTTATATACAAGGTAAGATATCACACTTGAAGTAATTTATACGTCAGATTGTCAATATTTTATCAATTAAAATAACTTAAAACCGTTCTTATGATTAGTTGTATTATTAGGTAATCTTAATAGGAAATATATATGTCCCAGTGCTATAGTCTGTGGAACGCTGGCACCATCTGTCTATCAGCGTGGGGCAGAGTCAATAAGTGACAATCTGGCGCACGTCTCTCTAGTTCTCGGGTGACGGCCAGCCGGTGCGGTCGACTTTGGAAGGTCTCGCATTCCTAGCTATTATTATTAATGAGTTTGTATAAATTGATATCGGGAATTAATAAAGTGTTTGACTGCACCAACATTACCCATCAACGCGCACAGTATGGAAATTGATATGAATTATGGTTGACTGATTGATTATGGATGCCATTAATGATGATGTCGGCGGAGAACCTAATGCCCTATGCTTTATGCTCTCCTTCCCCCTTATTCTCCGACATATAGGGAGAAATACGAGATTTACTTGCGAGTATTTACATCAAAGAGTTTATAGAGTCCGTAATTTAAACAGATGTAAACCGCTTCTTTGTTCCGTTTACAAAAAGAAAGTAAATTTGCAAGCTCGCAGGAGATATATTCGTTTAAAACCCAATAACTCTGTTCAAACCATGGACCATCGTAAATGAACTACACAGCCTAAATACATTAGGTTGAAGGGTACAAAGTGCGGACTTAAGCAATTACGTAGGTTGAAGACCTTGGCTCTTTGAATATATTGTACGGTAGTAAATAATAATTAACCAACACGACTTAGATCGGGGCTTTACCCTACTCACGGGACCAGACACATTTTGATGTTTATAACGACAAATATGGACATTCCTAATACAGTTATGGTTTCCCTAATACCTGTATGGATATATATTTAATATCAGCTACTTATTACTATAAATAATTAAAATAAAAATTGTTTTATTCCTAAACAACTCACATTAGGAACGATGAACTTGCAGAAGTTTAAAACTACTCTACGATGTATATACATACTATTTGAAGTGAATAACACAATAAATAAGACTATTGGCATGTAAAAGGGTGTGTGTGCTTGTATTGTGATAATAAATAAACAACAGACCTAATTCTTTAGATTTCTTATACATACAAAGAATCACGCGTCATTCCCATAGGGGTAGGCACAGACCACGTCCTTCCACTTGCCATGATTCTTGCATATCTCCTTCCTTTCCTTCGCTTCTTTCATTCTCATTAAACCTTTCATACAAGTTCGTCGGCTTAGAGTACACTTGACCTAGGTCTTATCTAAAATGTCGTGGTTAAGGAACATTGCGTTGGTCTTCCCTTTCCAACTTTCCCTTTCACTCTTGGCTCATAAATTCTTTTTGTCAGTTTCCTTTCATTCATTCTCTCTACGTGCCCAAACAATCTAAGCATACCTTTCTCAATTTTAGTCACAACGTCTTCTTTTATACCACAACGTTCTCTTATCACACTATTTCTTACTCTGTCACTCAGTTTTAATCCACTCATACTTCTCAACGCTCTCATCTCTACCGCATTTTTTCTTCTGCTATACCCTACTTTCACTACCAGACATAAGTATTGGATATTCATAAAGGTTATAATTAAGCGTAAATATAATTTAATAAAATTTTCCTTTCATTTGGTTTTTGTAAACAAGTAGATGTTTAATTTGTTTTACAGTAAATAATTAAGATGATGTAAATGATTAAGAAGAAGAAGTAAATGATTAAGAAGAATGATGCATTACCTCGCTGTATCCAGGAGGCCAAATTACTACCGATATTCAAAAAATTATTAAAGGAACACTATCTTTTAGACTACGATCATAGAATTTGACGACAATATATATATGTATGTACACATTTTGTAAATCTATGTATCTATGTTATAATATTATATATATTAATTTATGAATATATTTATTGTTATACATGTATTAGAATGTAGATATTAGTATGTAGGGTTATTTTATTGCCTACCTCATATATTACTTTTAGCTTTTTTAACCCAAGGTTGTCTGGAAGAAATCGCTATTTAGCGATAAGACCGCCTGTTGTACTTTTAGTTCTCTTATATTTAAGTTTATTTCATTTTATATTATTATTGTAGACGTGCAATAAAGTGTATAAATAAATAAATAAATAAATTAAGGTTTGCTTATTGTATATACAAGCTTTTTCCCTCAGTTTCAATCACGCTTTTCCCGATCCTATGGGAAAGTGGGAAAACCGTACTTCGAGGTGTGACGTAACTTCATTCGGGCTTGTTGTCCACCTTTCGGGAAACCAATTGCTAATACAAGTGACCGTTTATATTGCAAAAGATGTCCTTTGTTAGTTTTGAATATCTCGTGATAACCGGTTGGATAGGTTTTCTGGACACATGTTTTATAATATTCATTCTTTTTTCTTTAACACCAAAATAGGTATTCTGGTGATAACGGGTTAACAATACTATCAATCGTAGACAGGTGATTTTCTATTAAATTGTACTTTTTCTCAAATTCCAGGCGTGTGAATAATGCGATAAACTCTCTCACAATAAAACCTAATTAGATATTTAATGTATGCAGTAAATTTATTAACCACAACAGGAAATGAATGATTTCAAACTCAATAGCAATTGTTTACACCCACTTTCGCCCGTTCAAATATAATATTTTAAAAGCAAGCTATTACAGAAATTAAATGTAAATAAAGTGGTCCTTTTTGCATTCATTAGTGGAATGGTGTAAGTACCGAACGAAATAAACATTTCCTGCTAATTGGATGTAATTAAAGTTATTTTAGACGAGTTGGAATGTACTGGCGTTGTTAAAGTAAAAAAAAACACTGTCGCGTAATTGTAACCGAAGCGTAAAGCTAAAAAGCTTGTAGGATTAATTAATCCAATTCCAGGAGTTATAAATGTAGGTGGCACTAGATATTTGCAATTTTGTATACTGTTCCCATAGATATATGAAGGATAGACCTGGCAAGTTGCCGGGAAACGCCCAAAGGTATTTAACAGTTATTTTAAAATTACGTGCATTTTATTTGGTAGACCTCTAATTATACATACCTCTAGTTCATGTATTTCCAAGTTCTATACAAAAATTAAGAAGCGCGTTCTTGATGAGGGTCTATATCTCGAAACTACGTTAAATTTCAGTCTTTCTCTTCTGGATAATTATTGATATATAACATCCATAAACACGCCACTGCTAGACGCCGTTGTAAGGCTCGATTGTCGAAAAATGAAAATAATTTGCAACATCTTTGTATACCAATAATCTTGCAAATAAAATTATATGTTTTGATTAATTTGATTTGATACATATACAATGGACACGGTAAAATGGAATCGAAACATCACTAACACCACGAAATCCAGACTCGTGATGACACTGATCTTATACGCTGCTGAGACGTGGACATTGCGGAGAAGTGGAAAGACAGAAAATATATGCTTTAGAAATGTGGTGTTTGAGAAGAATGCTTGGGGTTTCGTGGACCGAGTTTCGTACGAACGTCTCGATACTTCAAAAACTCGATACATCAAGCAGCGTCGCATCCTGGTGTTTGTTTGGACACGTCTCTTGGCGTGGCAATCAGTCCATTGTCGTTCACAGTGGAAGGCTACAGACCGAGTGGGAGGTCACCTACTCGATAGACTGACCTTATCAAATATGCTCTGGGAATTTTGTTGAACGAATGCAGCAGGATGACCTCGAGCAGGGAGAAATGGTGAGCTGTCATGGGAGCAACATCTGACCCCTCCGTTACTTCATAACGATGACGACCCCTCTGTCAAGAGTCTAACGGCTAAGAAACAGAAGACAGTGTTGTTAATCGAAGACTGTAGCTACTGGGCCTTTAGAAAAGATGATATTCTAAGTACGCTAACGCCAGAAAAACGCTTAAAAATGTTTGGGTATGATGGTTCATATCGATATATCACGTGATCACATAAAGAAATTGTAAGGTTTTAGGCTTCATCGTACATAGAATGTCATCTCGTCTAGGAACCTAGATTGATTGGACTACAACTTCTTGAAGAGAAACGCTGCGAAATCCGAAAGCCCAGAGTTAAATTTCTTAGCTCTTTTTACTGACAAAGCTTTGACAGTTCTATTAATCCAGCAAATTGTCTATGAGACAGGATATATTTAACCTTAGGTGGAAGGTATGTTTGCTCGGTGGTATATTTAAAAATACACTTACCAATATTTCAATGAATAAAAAGGATTATTCAAATTATAATTCAGTTGACATTGAAATGTGCTATATATTTTTTATGCTCTTTACCAAAATGAAATCATTAAAGTTAATGTGAATGCGGTGGGATTTACAGTCTATTAGGTTGGGTGTGTGTCTTTTTTCGAAAAAAGCTACGTAAAAATGCGTAATGAAGCTATCTTTATAGGTCTATGGTCAGTTTCCTTCTACTGTATTAACGATTTGATTTTATATTTATTTGGTACTACCTGATTGCCCTAAATTAACATAGCTCGATGTAAAATTACTTATACGCTGAGCGTTTCCCATTTCTGTAAAAAATATATACCCTAGGTTAAATCTTATAAAACTAGCTATCTCTCAGTGAAAGTGTTATTAAAATCGATTCAAGAATTTCTAAGGAAAATTGCATTAAATTATTATTCTAAGGTATATAGTAAAATGCTACTATTTTTCAGTTTCTACGATTAGTTAACTTTCTTCCCAAATCTGTTGAAAATTTTTAATAAAATACTTTTTTATTCATTCACTCAAGTTCAAATATTTATTTAAATCTTGTAGTGCAGAAACTTCATGTTTGTACTGTTTTTTCAATTAATATTTTATTTTGTGTTTGAAAGTTTTTTACTTAAAAAGTTCTTTCTAAGAAAGTGGGTTTTGATTTAAAAAAAGTCATTATTTTACTTTTTCTATTGTAAACAGACACTTCAATGTTATTCCTTTATATAGATGTTGCGATCAATAGTAAATTTTAAATTCACTTTAGCTTTGAAGCCACCCAATTAAATATTAATCTTGTTAGAGTTTGACCACAATGTGATTTTGATTTAAAGATAGTTTTTGGATCAAATTATTTGGCAACTTAAGGTGTGATTTTAGTAATAGGTAATTGACCTTCTGCTTGATGATACTTGCTTTAAGTGTAGCGTCTAGCCATGGCCGTAGACACCTACCGGTCCTGAGCCTGAGAAAATAGAAAAAGCAATTTCTACTTTGCCTGAATCGAACTCAGGATCTCTGCAAGAGAAGTGAGTTGGTAGAAACATGCCAAACTGGAGGCTGTAATTAATTTCTTAATCGTTTATAGGCTTCACATCTAAATATCTTTTATCCTAGCAGATACGTCTTTACTGCATTTTTAGTTTATTTCTATGGGTTTTAATATAGGTTTATATATCCCCGTGTTTTCAAAGGATTGGGAAATACACATGAGACATTACTGAGAAAAATTAGTATATATCTATAGATGTTTGTTATAAATCTCATATAAATCCGTCATTCATGAAGCCACCATCCTCTATAATGTTATGTCAAAAGTTTTGTCTATTATGTTTATTTCTTTCTAATACCAAAATGTTATTCATCTTATAAATAGATTTATTAATTCATTTGCTTATTTATTTATCCATTTATGCACTAAATAAAACAAATTATTATAAAGAAAGGGAAGGATCGTTATGGGATGCTTAGCAGAAGTGAAACATCGAAATTATTTTAAGCTCAGTATGGCGAGAAAGATGGCTGGTCACCATTGGATACCTTATGCCTTAGATGTCTTCCAGAACACCCGATATATTATAAAGATTACTGGCTGACTGCGCATCTTGGTGTCACGAATAAAAGATAGAGAGAAGAGAGTTGGAAAAATACCTTAAGACCTATTTGTTCTCACACCTTTCTTTGCGCTGAGAAATGCCTTTACGCACCCCGGAACGCACCCATGAGAGAGTTTATCCAATCGGTAGTGTGGGACTGACAGATCACAGAATAAAACTCAGCGGATTCCTCATCCATGAGACTAGAGATTCCCTAACCGCATTCCAATCTAGTGACCCGGATGACACTGACAAATAAGGACGTACCACTTAATAAGGTGAAGCTTGCCACCAAGCCTCCTCCTACCGCGAGGGAGGGCTTCAGCCGCTTGCTCCCTTTGCCTCTTATTAGCCTCCTTCAGCGAAATGACGGTCTCGCAAAGAAAGGCAACTGCTCTCCACCCAACTTCACTAGTTAGCATTACCCTGATTATGCTCTCCAGCAAAAAATCTCCTCTAACTATAAGATGTGCCGTTGGGGGTGCCCACGATGGATACTCAGCCAGAGTATGGTGCGCCGTATCTACATCTGCACTACACTCATGACAGGCGGGCGTTTCCTCACGGCCAACAACCTGGTGCAAGTATTTCTCGAAGCAACCATAGCCGATTACCACCTGAGATCAGTGCTCCTTGGTGAGCCAATTGTGCAGCTGAAGTCGGATTGCTTCCACCGTGACTATACCCCCAGTTAGAGACCCAAGATCTTATCTCCATTTTTTGATCAGAGCTCTGACGGCGAGCGCCCTGATACTCCGAACCTGGTCGTCGTAAGAATCAGCGCCTGCACTGATAGGCGACTGCAAGGACTTACGCCTACTAGATATTAAAAAAAAGAATCATAAAAATTGGCCAAGCCGTTTCGTGGGAATTCGATAACAAACACGAGTTTTGTTTTATATTACACATAACATAGAAAGACATAATTTCGCATTTATAATATTAATGTTACCTACACACCTCAGTATTTTCGTTTGCAATTTTATCGTTAAGTTGCGGCCCAATAGTAATTGGCTATAAATCGCGGCTGCTGACATCGGTGTCGATTTATAGTGCAATAGTTTTATTTCGAATCGAAATTCCACACATATCCAACATCCATTTCCGGACGATACATACGTATAGATTTAGAGTAAAATCCATTTCACTGATTTGATACCAATCTTTTGACTTTTCGATATATTATTTAAAGTAAAACTGTTTTCCTACTCCTCAATTTTTTCGTTGCAGTAGGACGTTAATGAGCTACTTACCTTACCTTACCAATTACTTCGTCTATCTATTGTATAAAATAATTGATGAATTATTACATAATTGATGAATGGCAATATTTTGATAGATGGGTAACAAGTGGAAGAGGTGAAAGAATTACTATACTTGAGATCTAAATTTACAAAAGATGGAAAACGTGAAAGTGATATTGAAAGGAGAGTGAATGCAGGGAATTTGGTAAATGGTGCCCTGCGCGCCTTTATGAATAGCCAAATGGTGTCTCAAAGGGCTAGACTGGCTGTGCATGCAGGAGTTTTGGTGCCAAAACTTGTAAAAAATGGTGTGATAAGAGAAAGTTGTGGTATAAAAGAAGATGTAGTGACTAAAATTGAAAAAGGGATGTTTAGATGGGCATGTAGAGAGAATAAATGAAAGGAGAGTGACAAAAAGGATTTATGAGTCAAAAGTGAATGCGAAAGTTGGAAGGGGAATACCAAGGCGAACGTTCCTAGATCAAATCCGGGACATTTTAAAAAAGGGCTAGACCAAGAGTACTCAAAACCGACGAACTTGTATGAAAGGTTAGGAGGAATATGCAAGTATCGTGGCAAAGGGAAGGATATTGTCTCTTCCTACCTCTATGGGAATGAGGCGTGGTGCTATTATGTATGTATGTGTCTATTGTATGTCGCGTTATAGTTGGTCGGCGAGTGGAGGGAAAGGAAATAAAGAAAAACATCAGCCATTTTTGACTGCGTTTTTTATTATAGCTTACAAATACTTACATTATAAGAGGGATAAGTGTATAGACTACTAGCAGACCCGACAGACTTCGTTCTGTAAAAATGATTTGGAAAGTAGCAGATTTCAGTTTACGAATAATTTCGAAATGAAATGACAGCAATACTAAATATCTATAGCTCTTACATTTTGTGACTATTCAATTTGGTCGGGTTGTGATTATTTAATTGATTTTGACCTTTGTGCAGCGGTAAAGTGTAAATTGACTCATTGAAGTTAGGAACACACCTACGTTGCTTAGACAACAGTGAGTACTTGTAATTTACTATAAATTTTATTGAATAGCAATTTTGGTCACATTGACTCCACATTTTAGTAAGAGAACGTTTGTATGGGAAACAAAAAAGGACTGTTTTAGGGGTTTTCCCCTGCAATTACGACTTTTTTGGAAGTAAAAACCATCCTTGGACTTCAACGAATATTCAAAAAAACAGGAATTGTCAAAATTGACCCAGGCGTTGTTGAGTTATGCACTTACCAACACATTTTGCGATTCATTTTCATATTATAGATAATTTACTTTCAAATGATTTATAACAGTTTACTTAAAGGTAACGCAGTAAAAAAATATCGTACAATAAAGGATTAGCATGCCAACCATACGTACAGCTTTAATACCTTTTCATTTAAGTTTGAAGCCCAGCAGTGGGACGCTAGTACGTTTCTACTTACAAGTTACAGAAAGTAAACGCGTTTGAACATTATAATACTACATACTATCTGTACCCGCGACTTCATCGGCGTGGAATAGTATTTTAAGATAGCAGTTGTACATATTTATGCTAATTACTTTACAGATAGGACTCATACGTATAAATACTTCGAACAAGTATTTGTAGTGTTTCACTGCAAAGAGCTTATTGTCCTTTCAGAAGCTCTAGACTATCTGTGTACGAAATTCCATTTAAATCGGTTCTGTAGTTTTGACGTGAAAGCATTTACAATAGTAGTCGGGATTGTTATTTTACACCTTTCCTGTCATATTTATTTATATCGAATTAACAGCCTAAAAATAAGCTTCACTCTTCTAAAAAGGGCGATAATTCCATCCCTTACAATCCCTTTTTCACATTTAAAAGTGGTGTATTTTCTCCGGCTCTAGAAAATCTGTGTATCAAATTTCATTAAAATAGATTCAGTAGTATTGATGTGAAAGAGCGGCAGATAGAGTTACTTTCACATTTATAATATTAATAGGGATTAGAAAATTGCCCCAAGACACATATATAACTTTTAAAGCCTTCGAAGGTTGTATAAACAACTATATAAAACAAACAATACATCTTTTGTAAACAATAAGACTTAGTTTGTGAGCCAACAGGGGAGTTCGATCAACAATGTCGATTTTAACGTTACTCGTGGTAGAGTGTCTAATAATAAATGAATATGTAGTTTAGTTAACGAGTTTTTTTGTATCGATGTATTATTACTAATATTCCCGTCAGTATCTGGCGAGGCTATAGTGGGGGCAATCCGTCCTCACCTAGAGGAGTGGCTATGTAGGAGACATGGGTCCCTCCCTTACAGGTTGGTGCAGGTGCTTACCGGCCACGGTTGCTTTGGTAAATACCTGCACCAAATTGTTAGGTGTGAAGTAACACCCGCCTGCCAACAGTGTGGTACTCTAGTCGATACGGCGCACCACATGGTAGCAGTATGCCCGGCTTGGTTAGTGGAACGACAGCTTTTGGTGCCAATGACGGGTGCGGATATCTCGCTGGCGAACATCATAAAATGTATGCTCGTCAGCAATACTAACTGGAGGGCAATGGCCTCCTTCTGCGAGTCGATCATTTTGCAGAAGTAGATACTAAGCAGGGAAAGGGAGGGCGCCGCGGATTCCTCTGCTCGCCGACGAAGAAGGCCTGGAAGACGGGGGCGGGATTTATCCCGCCTCCTTCCACTATTTTAAATTTAACACAATTGTGAAGGCAAACGAATCCGGGGTGCCAGAGTGGAATGTTTTCTCTGAGCCTCTGGCCCCTCACTAAAGGATCAAGAGGGTTTCGCTGGGTTTTAGTGTGTATTCTGGTTTTGTCTGCGTTTACTTAACACATAGTCACCTATCTTATGCTTATGTAACTTAGTTGATAACGCAACTCATACTTAACCATCTCTCAGTTAAAAAAAGTTAAAACTGCGTGCGTACAAAGTACACATGTCAGAAGTGAAACTTCGTTGGCAAAGTAATTTTTAAGCCTTGTTTATATTTAAACAAACCTAAAACTTTAAATTTCCGAGGCTTAGAGGGAGTGAAAAGGAAGATATGATAGGTATTTAATTGTAATTAAAATATTAAGTGTTAAAAATTAATACAAATATTTTTGTGAAATTTTAAATGACGAATTGTAAATAAAAATACCACGTTTTTTTTGTCAATATTAGAAACTATTAAAATTTAGAACAGAAAATTTATAAAAAAATTTTATTTTATGAAAAATAATACATTAAATTATGAAATAATCGGCAAATTAAAGTGCCACATGTTATTTCTGAATATTAAAACTACCTAACCTCCAAACGAATTAGTACAAAATACGCTGCACATCTTCGTGACGATAATCACGCGTTTCGTCCGTAAAATAATTACCCTCATGCGCCAAATTAAATATTACCTAATGGTGATTGATAATAACAGTCACAGAAACTCTTTAACGTGGTAAGAGATAAGTAATCTCTCCTCGTGGCTATACAGATCTGTAAACATCCTCATACGGTGGTAACTAGCCACCGCCGAAGCCTCCTACGAGTCCAGACTCAGACAAATTTGAAAATATAATTTCCTAAACTTGTCCTGTCTGTAATCGAGCCCGAGACTGCTCATAGCTATGTTTTTTAGAGAAGATTCGCTTTCTATATCCAATAGGCATATTATTTGAGGGATAACGCCCGGACCGTAACTTGAAAGCTTTCTTGGTATGCTTCCTACCTAAGTTCAATTCAGGGTATTCGAGGAGTTCGTTTATTCTTATTATATGTCGGGTTGAGCATACGTCTTTTAATAAGATACCCGAATCACTTTAGGTTTACCTCCACATAATTTTTAGAAATACGTTAAAAACGGACTATTACACGAAGCATATTATAATATTGTATATTATTTAAACGACAAGGATGTTTGGACTTGATTCCAGTTTTACATGAAAGCTAAACACGTTGTAACGTACAAAAACTATAAAAGGAGTAAACGTTGAGTTGTTGCCGGCTTCTTCTCAGTGGAATCAATTTTCAGAACCGGTGGTAGATGTATTACCAATGGACAGACTACTGACAGAGAAAATTAGTTTTTGAGCATACTTGAATAAAGTATATTTTGATTTTGAGTCAAATATGAAAGTTTCGGAAGCAACTGTAAATAGTAGGGTCTGATAGGTTTTGGTAGCACTACCCAATTTAACGTACACCTCCTTACACCTTTATGACCTGGAACCTGTTGCAGAAAAGCAAAGCGCAGTTGTATCGCATTTAAAATTATATCTCATTTTTATATAACACTAGCGGCCCGTCCCGGCTTCGCACGGGTAGACATAAATAGGTACAGATATTAAAGTTATAAGCATGATAATTAAAATAACCATGAATTGACAAATATTATGAAAAGGTGTAATTTCTAATACTAAAACTAAGTAGCTCCGAAAAGAACTTTTAAAGTGAAGCATAAAAATGTGTTAAAAAAACTCGAAATACTCAATGTCGCTTTCGCCCACTGTATAAGGAGCCGACCGGCATGTATTTTTATTTTAATTTCATGATATTTTTTGAATGGAATATCCGATTTCAATAATTCAAAAAGTAATCATTAGGTATTGAGACAGTCTTGAACATTAAATTATTTATTTGGATAAAAAATTATAAATGGTATGGATAACACGGTCTGACTTTTATCGGCATTTCTATCAATTTGTTAAATGTAAAAAAGTAGTTATAGTGACGTAACTACAACAGTTAGACAAATAATCTCAAGAAGTTTTTTGTAGATATTGATATATTCTATAATATTGTCCAACATTTTTTGTCCTATCATTAATACTCTTCACAGCGTATGCGATCAAAGACATTTTATGGCAAATTTTTTTACACCTTCGGTTGGTTTTAATAGGAATTTCTAAAGATTTCTATCGTAATCTAGTACTAAATATAGCCTATGTTACTCAGTAATAATGTAGCTTTCTAATGTTAAAAGAATTAATAAAATCGGTCCAGTACTTTTTGAGTTTATTCGTTACATACAAAAATACAAATCTTTCCTCTTTATAATATTAGTGTAGATAGAACCCCATTGCCGCAATCCAATCAGGAAGCTGTCATTAGTAAAGTCCAAACAGACACAAAAGTCTGAAAAGTTCAATTATTATCATAATTATAATTGCAAATTTCAATAGGAATCTAAAGCTTCATTAATACAAGATAAAGCTTATGGACCACAGTTGTAAATTAAAATTGTTTATTCGTAGAAATTAATTCAGTTTGTTTTAGCTGTTTGTTCAGGAGATGAGAGCCACTGGGTTGAGCGGTTCTTGAGTGGCAACAATTTATTTAATGACAGCATTTACTTGTTTGTCAGACGGGCCGTGTCGGGCTAATGCCACTTCATTAACTTACCCATAATATGCCTTCAAGTGTAGCTAACAAAAACTAAATGTATGCCATATTTATTGCTAAGACTGAAATAATTTCGGTATGAAACTAACTCAGAAATGAGAATGAGAAACAGAAATACTAAGTAACGATAAGCCCAAAGCATTGTATTACAGCTATCTATATAAAAACGTCCTGTTGTAGTGTTTGATCCCAATGAACTACGAAACTTCAACATCGATTTTGATCGTCGCTTCAACCGATGGACGTCCTCTGCTGGACATAGGTCTCACGTAATGACCGCCACAAGGCCCGATCTTGCGCCGCCTGGCTCCAGCGGCTACCGGCGACCCTCTTTATATCATCGGTCCACCTTGTGGGGGGTCTGCCTACACTGCGCCGTCCGGTGCGGGGTCGCCACTCCAGCACTTTCGGTCCCCAACGTCCATCGGTCCTTCGGACTATGTGCCCCGCCCATTGCCACTTCAGGTTCGCGATTCGTAGGGCTATGTCGGTGACTTTGGTTCTACTACGGATCTCTTCATTTCGAATTCGATCACGTAGAGAAACTCCGAGCATAGCCCTCTCCATCGCACGCTGAGTGGCTCTGAGCGATTTTGATAGATTTTTTTAATTTACTGTACTTTTTTTCATAATCTTAATTTAAAGGAGCTTGGTCCTAGAAGGACTAAGTCGCTCCGTAAATTCTCCGTCCTCCATTCGAAATACACTACAAGTAAGTTGAAAACACAAACAACTGCCTCATTGGTCTAGTGGTTAGCATGTTCGACTACATGAGGTCCTGGGTTCGAGTCCCGGGCCGGGCCAAATCAAAATCAATATTGAGTGATCTATTAAGAATGTCTCAATATTTGCCCGAAGTTGGGAAAGTGGGCGGTGTGTTCCACCCCCATGCCTCGGAGAGCACGTTAAGCCGTCGGTCCTGCGCCTGATCTCTCTCCGGTTGTGTCGGATTCCCGTCACATCGGACTATGAGAGTGAAGCTATAGAGAGTACACTTGTGTCCTATGCCTGCCAATCCGAAGTGGAGCAGCGTGGTGGGTCTATGCTCTAAAAACCCTCGCTCCTCGGAGTGAGAAGACCTGTGCCCAGTAGTGGGACGTTAATGGGCTGCTACTTTCTTTTTTTAAATAAGAAACTAGTAATGATACACACTCAGCGTGCCATGGAGAGGGCTATGCTCGGAGTTTCTTTTCGTGATCGAATCAGAAATGAAGAGAACCGTAGTAGAACCAGAGTCACCGGCATAGTCCTACGAATCGCGAACCTGAAGTGGCAATTGACGGGGCACATATTCCGTAGGACCGATGGACGTTGGGCACCGAAGGTGCTGGAGAGCACCGGACGGCACAGTGTAGGCAGACCCCCCCAAGGCGGACCTATCGAGGTACAGGAAACCGGCACATAATCCCCTGTCGTTGCGACTCGTTTTGAACACATTCCATCAAAATGTGGTAAAGATCTTCTTGTCTATCACAATCCGGACAATTTAGTGCTGTAACTTTTCCCATTACGAAGCCAAACTTGTTTTATGGAATGTGCCCCGAACGCAGTCTCAGAATATGTACAATATCCTGTATACACGGAGTATATGAACAATTGTCAATCCAAGGTCTCGATTTCATTGTACGACACCTAATCCCTTTCTCTTGAAATCTTCGATTGAACTATTCGTTCCATAGGTCTGTATACTTCATTTTGCTGGACTTATTCTGACGTAAAGTATAGGATACGTTTCATTTTACTAAGAAACTTTTAATGCGATGTATTCGGTACATTTTTCGACTTTTTTATAAAAATAGATTCCCAAATTTTGGAAAATTAACCCGATTTCCTTTTATCCAAGACGTGAACAAAAGGTATGTATCTCAATTAGATTATCTGCTAGTATTAAGTAGTATAAGTTTTTATATATTTCACAAAGAAAATAAATAAGTCCTTGCATGTAAACTAAAGGATATATTACTATAAGTGAAAACCAAAACATAATATGTTTAAATAATTAAGAAGCTCTATTAAATCTTTCTTGGTTTGTCTATTGGAAAACAATAAACTACGGGTTCGGAAAATAGATTTCACCGAGAAGTAACCGACTGATTATTTACACTTTAGAACATACTGCTTTATCGATTAATTCGTACATTATGTGATTTGTGACTTAAATTGTGTGTTTTATAGTAATTTTTGTTTGTGGGTGTGAAAGATAGATTAAACTTGAACACAATCTTATTCTGAGCAACCAGATATTTAACAAGCTTTGCTACAAATTTACCACATCAACGTACAAACTTCATAAAGTAAAAACATTTTTGACGTTTGTTTTAAAAGCTTAATGTCTCATTTATAATTCCCAGTTCGCGTCTTTAACAGTTTGAACCAAATTCAAAAGAATTTTCTTCAAAGAAAAGTCTTGAAAATAAATTCAATGAAGACGACTCTCAAAGTAGTATCTTGTGACAATTAAATTCAGAATCGGAAAGAAGGTTAGCTCAAATTTAATATTATATAAAGCACCATTAAGACCGCCTTCGTACACTAATATAAACTAGATAAGTTTTTTAATTTGTATGCTATTTTTATCCTGGGTTCAATAAAGTTTTCTCTCTCTCTGTCAATTCGGTTTTTATTGTTCAGTTCCTGCAATAAGTATTCTAATCTAGAGACACTTTAAAAGACATAAATAGCGAAAAGTTTTCAGAAGTCAAGACTGAAATTACCTTATTTTATTTTAAAGTAAACAAGTAGAAATTAAATTGTTATTAAAAATTAGGTAGCTACAAAATTTTGTAACAACCTACAAAAGACTAAGTTTGTCTCAAGTTTGAGCCTACTTGAATAAAGTATATTTTGATTTGATTTTGATTTGATTCGAGTCCTGGATCGCGCCAATTCAAAAATCAATATTTAGTTTCCTATTAAAATTTTCTCAATACTTGCCCCAAATTGTGAAGTTGGCGGAGTAATCCACCCCGTGCCTCGGAGAGCACGTTAAGCCGTCGGTCCTGCGCCTGATCTCTCTTCGGTCGTGTCGGATTGCCGTCACGTCGGACTATGAGAGTGAAGGAATAGAGAGTACACTTTGTGCCTGCCAAGCCGCAGTGGACCAGTGTGGTGGGTCTATGCTCTAAAAACCCTCTCTCCTACGAGTGAGTAGGCCTGTGCCCAGCAGTTAATGATGTTAATGGGCTGCTACTTACCTTACCTTTTTAAGCACGTTGAGTTCCAAATAAAGATATGTGTTCAAATATGATATCAAAAATAGTTTTGAAAAGGAAGCCTTTTTTAAACTCTGAATAAAATTTGAAGTAGTCGCTGGTATATTTCCTTCTCCAGCTTGAAGTTCGACTCCCGGTTTGACTAGATAAGGAAATTAAGTTGAATTACCGTCTACTATAGCTTTACCTTTGGTTCTTTTGCTGACACGATTGTATTTCACTGTAATCTCAACTGATGATAGAGTCTAAGAAGGAAGTTTTGCTTGGCGGTTTGTCTTTGCAGGTAGGGCAGTAACTAGCCACGGCCAAAATTTTAAAATGCAATTTTCTTTAACTACCCTTTTTGTTTTTTCACTCCTCCATGCCTTTACGCACCCCGATTAAACTTAAAAATTTTATCGAGAGTTTAGGACTCACTGGCAAGCCAGAATACACACTAAAACCCAGTGATAACCTCCACATACTTTTGTGGAGCACCAGAGGATCGGTAGAAGCAATGTAATCTGGCACTGATGAAGATTTCTCTGGGAAGCCCAAGAAGGAGGAAGGAGAAGCGGAAATCTACGTCTCCTATCTTTCTACCTCCTGCGTTGCAGTAATAGAGCGTCCACAGCTTTCTTCCTCTGCCTCTCATGTGCAGGTAGCAGATAAAGCGAAATAAAAGTTTCACAGAAGGAGTCTTTTGCCCTTCACTCGCTACCACCGGCATTGCGCCAACTATGCCTTCCAGCGAAACGTTTCCTCCGACCTACGCTAATAGATGCTGCCACTGCCAGAAATCTAATCTGGAAAAGATTCTAGATTCGACACTAGACTTGACAAATCTTGGAAATTAAATTTGGTGGCATCATTGAAAGAAAAAGTTTCAGTTCCGGTACGATACTTTGTATAAGCGATTAAGAGGTAAATTACATACCTATTATCGGGTTATAGTTACTTTTCATAACGAGAGATCACAGTCATTATGTAACAACAAAGTAATTATTACTATCCCTTCACGGGTTTCCAATACCATGCATTTGCTACGAGCGTCACTTTCCCCGGCTTTATATTTTAAACCGAAAATAAAAATTCAACAAGTGACTAAGTTCTCCAATCTAACTGGAATTGTAGAGACTGTAGAAAATATGTAACTTTTTTTTTATTGCTGGTTAAAACTTAGCGCTTGACTGTGATCTCACCTGATGGAAAGTGATGATATTGTCTAAGATGGATGCGCGCTATTCTGGTAAGGGGCGATTTACCCTTTACGGTTTCTACACAGCATCGTACCGGACCACAAATCTCTTTGTTTTGCGATACGTCTTTGCTGGTAAGTAGCAGCCCACTGACGTTCCACTGCTGGGCACAGGTCTCCTCGCTCATATGAGAGAAGGTTTTAGAGCATAGATCCACCACACTGATCCACTGCGGCTTGGCAGGCACAAAGTGTACTCTCTATTCCTTCACTCTCATATTCCGACGTGACGGCAATCCGACACGACCGAAGAGAGATCAGGCGCAGGACCGACGGCTTAACGTGCTCTCTGCGGAACGGGGGTGGATCACACCGCCAACTTCCCAACTTCGGGCAAATATTGAGAAATCTTAATAGAAAACTCAATATCGATTTCGAACTGCCCCGACCCGGGACTCGAACCCAGTACCTCAAGTCTGTAGTCGAACATGCTAGCCACTAGACCAATGAGGCAGTCATGTCATTTAAATTCACGCTAAATTTTTATGGGTAAGGTGAAAAAGGTAAGCAATCTTTTGACGTCCCACTGTTGGGTATAGATCTTCTAAATAATATGAGAGAGAGTATTTTAATCACCCTCTATTTTACTCCAAAGATGGTTGCCAAGCTACATATACTCTAGAATTTCTCCCAGGATATACAGGTTACCGCACCATGTTTTTAAATTAAAAGTATACAATTTTAGTTAAAAAGCACGACAATAAGTATTGGTTGCCCAGAATTTAAATCCGTGACTATTCTAAATGTAAAAAGTAGTATTTGAATAAAATTGAATTAATAATCCGGAATCCTAGATATTCTGAAAGCCATGGTCACCCTAGTCGTGACTGCGTTTGACATTATCTTGTTATTTACCTTTTGTGACATGTCGTTTATGAAAACATTACACGCTTGTTCGCTCTCCGGTTATGACAACCAAATTCAATTACAACAACGAGCGATGTAATTCCGAGGGAAGTTAATATTACTAATTACTTTATGATTTTCGTCATATAACAAACAATAGGAAGCTGAACTCATACTGATGGATGTTTGTATGGTGGAAATGATTTAAAGAAAGTCATGGTCTTAAATTTTTGAAGTGAAACCTTTTTTAGGCGCTTGAGGGCATGGACACGATCCTGGACCCGGGCCCATAAAGGTCCAGGTCGAATCGGTCCCCGAGAAGGCGGGAGAAGAATGTTATAGGGGAGAATCCACCTAGGTGTCGGACAGATATAAGTTATACACCTACCTGGTCTCTCGACGGGGACTGCACGCAGGTTTAACTTTTATTTCTAGATTTAGATAATCTTGTTACTATAACTAGGTAAAACATCTCTGAGTGGCTTATAATTTTAATTACAACAATATGAATAATTTTTCCAAAACAAATAATAAATTATTATAGTACTTTCGTATCCGGAATGGTCACAAACGACAATCAAGTTGCGATATGGTGTTAGCCGCGTAGTACTAAAACCATCGCACTTCGCTTCATATATACATAGAGAGGGATTTTACTGCAGTACTTACTTGTTAGGATTATATTACTAACTACAGCTAGTTATCCGAAGGATCAACCGCGTAGTTTTCGGTTCCGTGCAAATATGGGCATCTGTAACATTGCAAAAGGAGTCACTTTGTTCAATCGCGAATATTTCGAAGGAGTGACTAATTTATGTTTTAGTTTACTAGGTTTAAAACCATTTTATTGTCTTTCTTATGAAACCGGAGCCGGAAGCTGTGACATTTGATTTGAACTTAATGTTAATTCATTAAACGGCTCACTTAAAAAGCATTCCTATAGAGTATTTATGAATTGTGTCGCTATTCTCCTAAAATGGCGATGTATTATCTGAATAGCTAAGCAGTTAAATACATTAATATTTATTTTGAAACTTCAGTAGCAAAAAGTGAAAAATAACTCATACGAGGAACATGCTTCAACTAAATACATCACCATCATAAAAAAGTCGTAGTCTCTCCATAACTGTAAAGAAATAGTTTTCTTGCATAACAAAGTTTATAATTTCTTCCGCAATATCAACATAATTCAGTCTGAAATGACGTGCTTGTTTATTTAGCATCGTGTTTTTATAATTTTAAGGCGTCAGTCATATTCTTGGAACGACTGGTGTTGATTTATGCGAACGCCACCCATGTCGGGACACGGAAATAGATGCTTTATTAACCATTACTGCGTAACTTAGTTATATTTCGACGGCCCCTACGTATAAAAAGTCAAATGAATGATCCTAATTTTGTAAAACAGTGTTACAAAGGTCAATTACTCGAGAGGACAACATTATTTTCATTATTTATTTTAGATTTTTCGATTAATTATGTACAAAAAACGAATTAGTATATTAATGTGATAAAAACCCGGGTGGCAATGGCTACTTTCGTCCCGTGGAATAAAAAACACGGATATAAATACTTCAATGAGTTATTTGCTGTGTATTACTGCTCTAGATTATAGCTGTAACAAATTTCAATCAATTTCCTAAAATCCGTTCTTAGCTAAAGTCTATTCGGCAAAAGAAAGAAAGAAAATCGTTTATTCACGGTAATTTAAGTATGAATTAATGTTATTTAAAATTATAACATACATTGAGAATATACACATTCTAACTTACACTATGATGAAGAGCCCAACAGCTCAGGCTAAGCCATCAGCCAAAAGAAATATTCGTACCAAATTTCAAGTCTCGTGATGAGTCAATAGATACCTGGATATCTTTTTTATATATATAGATAAGATAGCGTGTTGTGTTAAAATGTCTATAATTGGAGCATTTCAAGGGCTTATTTTAGATACAAAAGCAAATTTTTGCGTGCCATATAAATCTTTTTCATTTAATTATGATCAAAATTGTACATTTTAAAGTCAAAAACAAATTTTGTGTTGTCCTGTGTTATTTATTATTTGTATTGTATTGTATAGCTATAGGAATAAAAAAAATAAAATTGAGTGCGTACAAAGTACACATGTCAGAAGTGAAACTTCTTTGGCAAATTAAATTGAAAGTCTTGTTTATATTCATATAAATCTAAAACTTTAGATTTCCGAGAGTTAGAGGAAAGGAATAAGGAAGATATGTTAGGTTTTAATAATTTTAACCGTATTACAATATTAAAAGTGTCGTAAATTAATACAAATAATTTATTGAAATTATTAGATGGCGAGTGGCAAAAAAAGGCTACATATTATTTGTAAATATGAAAACTGCTGAACCTTCAAACGAATTAGCATAAAAATGCTGCACATCTTCGTGATGCTAATCACGCATTTCTTCCGTAAAAACAATCACACTGAAGCACCTAAAAACGTTTCACTTAAAAAAAATATCGTTTATTGAATGGAAACTTCTTGAGCTAATAAATGAAGTGACATAACCATGGAAATTACAAAACTATCTAAAATGCGAGTTCTGTTTGTATGTAGAAGCTATCGTTTTATAATGTAAAGATGTAAATTCTGTTTTACCATTCTCTTAGCTAAAGTTACCTCCAATCTTTCATATGTTTACTAAAAAAAAAAACAAAATTAGTTACAGTTAATCTCTTCAAAATTGACATCACTTGAGGATATTTTTTCAATTTTAATTAGCATTAGTAACTAATTCGTCGTCGTCGCTTCAACCGATGGACGTCCACAGCTGGACATAGGTCTCACGTAATGATGTCCACAAGGCCCGATCTTGCGCCGCCTGGCTCCAGCGGCTACCGGCGACCCTCTTTATGTCGTCGGTCCACCTTGTGGGGGGTCTCCCTACACTGCGCCGCCCGGTGCGGGGTCGCCACTCCAGCACCTTNCCCCGAAGCTCTTTACTGCGGCGTTGGAGGACCTGTTTAAGCTTATGGAGTGGAACGGACTGGGCATCAACATCAACGGCGAGTACATCACTCATCTACGGTTTGCCGACGACGTGGTCATTATAGCAGAGACTCTGGAAGATCTCAATGCAATGCTCGATGACCTCAGCAGAGCTTCTCGACAGGTGGGCCTAAAAATGAACATGGATAAGACGAAAGTTATGTCCAATATCCATGTTCCGCTCCACCCAGTCATCGTTGAGAACTCAGCACTCGAAATTGTAGACGAATATACATACCTGGGACACATTGTCCAGCTAGGTAGGTCCAATTTCGAGAAAGAGGTCAACCGCCGAATCCAACTCGGTTGGGCAGCGTTCGGGAAACTACGCCAGATATTTTCGTCCGATACTCCTCAGTGCTTGAAGACAAAGCTCTTCGAACAGTGCGTGTTGCCAGTGATGACCTACGGCTCCGAAACGTGGTCGCTGACTATGGGCCTCATACGAAAGCTCAGAGTCGCACAGCGTGCGATGGAGAGGGCTATGCTCGGAATTTCTCTACGTGATCAAATCAGAAATGAGTAACTAATTAACGCTCTTAAAACTTAGGCGCATGAGGGCAATATTTGTACGGATAGCGTCACGAAGATGTGCAGCGTTTTTATGCTAATTCGTTTGAAGGTTAGGTAGTTTTATAATTGACAAAAAACACGTGGCATTTTATTTACAATTCGTCAATATCAGTATTAATTTTCGACGCTTTTAATATTTTAATGACATTAAAGATTTATTAAATTCCCAACATATCTTTCTTTTTTTGACCTCTAAATCTCGGAAATATAAAGTTTTAAATTTGAATAAACATAAAAATGACTTAAAAATTAATTTCCCTAAGAAGTTTCTCTAAAGCAATCGTAAAACGGTATTCATTTATCATACTACGTGAAAACTTAGGAATAAATAATATAGTTTATGTGATACTTTAGTTATTTATCTTTTCATAAAATTCATGACCTTTCACTTTATAACTTCATTCATTTTCCACCGCTTCATAACGTAAAACTGCTAGTTTAAAAAAACTACGTTCATTTTATATTACAACGCTACATAACATAAATATTCTAGTCACAACTTGACCAACTTTTCAAAAGAAAAATTCTATGTATAAAAAGAGATCTTATAACATAAGGCAAGCATTGTAAGGTCAAGTTATATTGCCGAAATAGTTTTTGTGTCCACAAAAGGGAGTCCGAGAAAAACGCAAATAAAAACCTTATGATAAAGTTGGATATGGCTGTGGTTCGACGTGGTCTATTTCACAAACATGTTTGCGTATCTCGTTGTTATATGGCCTGAGCTATGGTTATTAGCAGACCAATAAAGGAAGAGAGGTCATTTTATGCTAGTCACGTGATATTTTAATCGATCTGTACCGCTAAGAAACTTCTGAAGAGACTTACCTATCCGTAAACACATCTGACTAATAATGTTCGGCAAACATGTTTGTGTATTCTGTAAACACATAGAAATCGCTTTCTCTTTAACTAAGAGTGTCTGAGGATTTCCTTCACTCGTATATTCATGTTTTTTCCGCAATTATATGTTAAAATAAATAAATGGCGATCTCATGGTTTTAGATACATAAATTATTTCTTAGTAAGCAGCCCATTAACGTCCCACTGCTGGGCACAGGCCTCCTCACTCCGAGGAGCGAGGGTTTTTAGAGCATAGACCCACCACGCTGCTCCAGTGCGGATTGGCAGGCATAGTACACAAGTGCACTCTCTATTCCTTCGCTCTCATAGTCCGGTGTGACGGGAATCCGACATGACCGGAGAAAGATTCGGCGGAGGACCGACGGCTTAACGTGCTCACCGAGGCACAGGGGTCGATCACACCGCTAGTTTCCCAACTTCGGGCATATATTGACAAAATCTTAATAGAAAACTCAATATTGATATTTGAATTGGCCCGACCCGGGACTCGAACCCAGGACATGTCTGTAGTCGAACATACTAACCACTAGACCAATGAGGCAGTCTAATTTAGTCTTTTCTAAATTCTAAATTATTTCTTATTATTATTAAATTTAAAATGTAATTTCTTTAGGAGCATGAGGGTAAAATCTTTACGGATGAAACGCGTCATGAAGATGTGCAGCATTGTTTATCGTCGGGTAGTTTCAATATTTAAAAATAAAATGTGTCATTTTAAATTACGATTCGTCATTTGAGATTTTAATAAATTATTTGTATTAATTTTCGACACTTTAAATATTATAATGACAATTAAATTTCCTAACATATCTTCACGTTTCCCTCTCTCTCCCTCTTGGAAATATGAAGTTGTTGGAGATTATTATAGGAATAAAAGTTTAGACTTAATTCCAGTCGCACTCGGAAGCTTACAATGTGAAGTACAAAAACTATATTCAAATGCACAACTACTGAACTTCTTATTGGTTTTTCCTCAGTGGAATTATCTTCCAAACCGGCCAAAATTCCATTGACAATTAAATAACAGAATAATGACGATTAAAAAGAGCTTCTTGAACACCATATATAAAAAAGGAATCATAACTGATATAAAGTATATTGAATATCATTTACTGCTGATTATGTTTCAGTGAGTGATGAATATTAGCTATTACGTAAGCCAAAATCGTAACACAACCTTAATGAGGCTTCATTAGGTCGACACGGTCGGTATGACAAACATATTTGCATAGTATGAATTTAAACATGACCTATGAAAAGTATAAGTATTTAAAGTGTATAGAGATCAAGTATAACTGGTCAATTAATTTTACCCTGACGAAGACCCGTCTAAAACCGTAAGCATGGAAAACTGCAAGCATAAGCTAGGATGTAAATTGCGACGAAATTAATGATGTGACATTAGTCTGACGCGGTCTGTTTGGAAACATGTTAACATGTTGTAGATTTAATTATAACTTGGTCTCTATATGGTATAAGAAAGATAAGGAATTGGAGATTATATTATGCCATAATGACCCTTAGATTGCCCGTGTCAATTATTAGTTGACATAATAGTTCCGTCTCAACTTCGACAATCAGAAATCTAAATACAATTTTCTTTATAAGTCATAATGTGTATTATCTTTTTACTCCTCGGTATCTGTAATAACAAATTTGCGTAGAGGTTACACCAGAAAATTGATAAAACATAAATAAATCAATTGCAAAGTGACCGTTACTAACGGTGCGCATGTCGCGTCGAAGGTCATTAAGTATATTAATGGTATTTTATAAACTGTGAGTTTTTGTTTTAAGATATGAAGCCTTTAAATAAAAGACGGAATTATTTCACTATCACAAAATTTAGCGCGACATGACGCTACACCAGAGTTATAATTTAATAAACAAAAATCATCGTTTAGTATAACTATTAACAAACATAAAAATCATAACATTTGGTAGTCTTTAATTAACATTTAAATCCCAAGAGCCACTTTAGCGTCATACGACCAGCAGGGCATAAAGACGCAAAAAAGTCCGTCTAAACAGAAACAGTTTAAGGGATAAAGACATCGATGCCATGTTACAGCTTAGACATTATTAAAGCTTCATTGCTTTAGTTTGCTTTTCATTATAATATAATAATTGCAATAAAAATCTCCGTCGGTCAACTCCATTAATAAGTATCTTTTGAAATAAAATCTACAACCCGTTGGAAAGTCAATGCTACCGCAAACTCAATGATAATTTCTTTGAAAAATCGGGTTACAAAGGCATCTAAACGAAATATAAGCTACCAAAACGAAAAGTATTGAAAAGCATTGCGATACATTTGAGTAGGTCAAGGTTCATTTCACTCAAAGCAAGTACGAAATGAACATTTGTCAGGAACTAACGTTATTTAACAATATTGAACCGGGGAGGGGACAAAGGAATCTGTTTCCGTTATCTTTAAGTATTTCTTATAAAATCGATAAATATCAGCTGTTTACTATAATTTTTTTTAAAACAACAAACTTATATTTCATTGCCCAAAACCTATATATATGTAGGAGAATAAGATAGAAAGGAGAGCAAAGCACAGGGGCGTAGGGTTCTCCGCCGACATCGTCATTAGTGGCATCTATAATTCCATACTGTGGGCGTTGGTGCAATCAAACACTTTATTAACTCGGATTATAATGTTCAACCACTTAAAGTTTCCGATATCAATTTACACAAACTCAATAACAATAATAATTAGGAACGCGACAGTTGCAATAGTCGACCGCTCCGGCCGACCGTCACACGAGAACTCCCGAGAGACGCGCCGGACTGCCACTTATTGACTATGCCCCACGCCGATAGCGTTCCATATACTATTGCACTCACACCCACACTTGTAATTATTAAAGACAAGAAGTGCAGTGATAATGATTCTTTAAAGTTACGTCTATAAAATATATTAAATTAATAAAAAAATATATTACACATAGATATAGAGTAAATGTGCGTAGTTTGTGACATTTGTGTCAAATGCCATAAGGTTACATTAAAAAGGTTTATATTGTCAAAAGAGGTTACATTGAAAAAGTTACATTATTGTTCAGATTTCTTAAAATTTCTAATGTTTTGCGTAGACTTCTCCTGATGAAACATAATTTACTGAAAAGTTTTACATGTAAAGTTAAATTAATTATCGAAATATGTAAATCAAGTTATAGAAAATAGACAGCATTTTATTCAAATGTTTTTTGTTGTAATAAAAAAAGGCTTAAGAAGATGATTTTTAAAAATATATTTTGTTTAAAAAAAATATAAGAAAATTAACATTGTAGCCCTGCTGAAATCTGTGTTTATAGAAGTATAGTCTTTGACAATAAAACCTTAGTAATGTTCAAACTTATAGTTATGGTCAAATCTGGACCCTTGGGCAACCACTAGTAGTGTATAAAAGTGTGTCAGAGTATGTGTGCATGTGTGTGTATAGAAATATATATATATATATCCTCTACCAATAGTTTTACTTTTACTAAATCATCGTTGCTTATAGTTGCTTCGGTATAATTTAAAAATTGTGTTATTACTGCTTTAATTCTCTCCGCTTCATTAAGTCTGCTGTTAAATTTATTTTAAGTAATCTGACATTGAAAGCAACTGGTATATACATATTGACGTCAGAAATCTAATTAGCTATTAGCTTCAAAATGCGTACTTCTCCAGAAAACCGATAGAACAAGACTATAGATTTTACTGACGTCAAGAATGGCGAAATTAATAAAGCTACTTAAATACTAAATTCAATTTTACTGTAAGCTAAAATACAATTAGTGGGCTGCAAATGACTTTTGTTTAAATCAAATCAAATCAAAATATTCTTTATTCAAGTAGGCTCAAACAGCTCTTTTGAATCGTCAATAGCCTGTCCATTGGTAACAAATCTACCATCGGTTCGAAAAGTTGATTCCGTTGAGAAGAAATCGGGAAGAAACTCAACGGTTACTCCTTTAAACATAGTTTTTGTAGGTTACAATGTGTTTAGCTTTCATGTGCAACTTGAATGAAGTCCAAACATCATTGTCGCTTAAATGATTTTCAATGTTATAATATGCTTTTCAATATTATAATAACCGCCTCATTGGTCTAGTGGTTAGCATGTTCGACTACAGACATGATGTCCTGGGTTCCCCCAATTCAAAAACCAATATTGAGTTCTATTAAGCTTTTGTCACTATTTGCCCGAAGTTGGGAAGTTGGCGGTGTGATCCACCCCCGTGCCGCGGAGAGCACGTTAAGCCGTTGGTCCTGCGCCTGATCTCTCTCCGGTCGCGTCGGATTCAATTGTTGTGTATACTATGCCTGCCAATCCGCAGTGTAGCAGCGTGGTGGGTCTATGCTCTAAAAACCCTCGCTCCTTGGAGCGCTCAGCAGTGGGACGTTAATGGGCTGCTACTTACTTAATATGCTTTTTGTAATAGGATTCAGACGTGAGTCGGGTATCTTATTAAAAATGCATATGCTTAACCCGACAAATGATTTCTGAATCTTCTTCACTCTAAAATATGGCGTTATAAGTTTGTTTTTATTTCTTGTATTGAAATTGTGTGTTTTTCTCTTTTTGCTGTATAAATGAATATTATCACGGATATATAAAATGTTATCCAATATATATTACGACGGCACTGTGAGAATTGATATTTCTTTGAATTTGTTAATAGCATTTCTGCTGTACGTGTTGCTTTCGTCATGGAAACCTATTTTCGGTTTTTCGAGGCTTACAGAAGATACGTTTTCTTACGTCTTATATATTATAGGGAAAGTGTGAAATAATAGTAGGGATTGAATAATGTTATGATTAATTTATGTCGTGTCGTGAGTGTATATTGGAGAAGTAGAGTCACGCGTGTGCGTCCAGTATCTGGCCGTCTCATTAATTCTCTCGACAAACACTGCCCTCGCTCTCTGTGTGAGAATGACACTACTCGTTTGTTATTCTAACTTATGGTGTATTAGAAACTCAGCCTAATGTAGCTTTAGCTGGATATATTTCTCGACAAAACATCACTATTAAAGTCAAACTTCTTTAGGCGCATGAGGTTAAAATTTGTACAGATGAAACGCGTGATTACCACGAATTTATGTATGAAATTATCACGAAGATATGCAACGTTTTATGCTAATTCCTTTGAAGGTTAGGTAGTTCTAATATTGACAAATAACATGTGATATTTTAATTTGCCAATTAACAATTCCTCATTTGAGATTTTAATAAATTATTTGTAATTTTACACTTTTAATATTTTAATGGCATTTAAATTCCTAACATATTTTCCTTTTTCCCTCCCTCTAAGTATAGCAAATCTAAAGTTTTGGATTTGTACAAAAATAAACAAATATAAAAATTAGTTTGCCAAAGAAATTTCAATTCTGGCGGACTGATTCTAAGGACGCATTTTTTACTTTTTTTTTGAAACAAAAATAGACGTTATTAAGAAACACAAATTAATGTTTCGTCGCTTCTACCGATGGACGTCCACTGCTGGACATAGGTCTCACGTAATGACGTCCACAAGGCCCGATCTTGCGCCGCCTGGCTCCAGCGGCTACCGGCGACCCTCTTTATGTCGTCGGTCCACCTTGTGGGGGGTCTCCCTACACAGCACTAAAAAAAAAAGGAATTAATGTTTACATGGGACCTAAAACATTAAAACAAGTCTTGGATTTCTGGTCCATCTCTCTATATATTCGTTGTGCTCCAGAACTTATATTAAGGCAGATAGATAGCTTATGTTATAAGAAACATTGGCTAGATTTTGTTGAGGAGATTCTATGGAAGAGCAAAGTTCAAGGCTTATAGATGTCATACCAGTTTAACCTAGTAGGAAGCTAAAATAGGTTCTATTTACAGAGTGTACCCAGATGTGTGGTTAAAATAAAACTCCCCACTGCTGGGCACAGGCCTCCTCACCCCGAGGAGCGAGGATTTTAGAGCATTGACTCACCACGATCCTCCACTGCGGATTGGCAGGCATAGTACACAAGTGCATTCTCTATTCCTTTACTCTCATTGTCCGATGTGACGAGAATCCGACACGACCGGAGAGAGATCAGGCGCAGGACCGACGGTTTAACGTGTTCTCCAAGGCACGGGGATGGATCACACCTCCAATGTCCCAACATCGGGAAAATTTTGACAAAATCTTAATAGAAAACTGAATATTGATTTTTGAATTGGCCCGACCTGGAACTCGTATCCAAGACTTCATGTCTGTAGTCGAATTTGATAACCATTAGACCAATGAGGCAGTTTCGTTTCGGTTGTGGGTAAAAACCACACATTAAAATAAGAATCCCGATATCCATGGACACAGCCAAGCATTTGGCACAGCCATTTATTCAATGAATCTCCATTAGTTTAAAGTGAAAGAGATGCAGAATTGTTTATGCACTTCATCAAAGTTACATCGTAAAATCAGATGCGAATTAAATTCCTGGAGATATTTACACAATAAACTTTATTTACTTGTATCATTTTATTGAATGCAGTCATATTGGTAAATGATCGATTTAATACGTTAAAGTAGTCGTTAAAAATGTCAAAAGATACTCGTATACAGAGATTAAGTAACGAATCCATTTTAAACTTCCTAGTTTCTAATGGTATAATCCATAAGTTTTATACATACAAATAAATAAAATTAGAGTAAATGTAAAGGTAAGTAGCGGCCGATTCGCGTCCTACTGCTGGGCACAGGCCTCCTCATTCATAGAAGGTAGGGTTTTAGTGTATAGACCCACTACGCTACCCCACTGCGGCTTGGTAGATTAAAATTAGAGTGTCTGTTTGTAATTTTAAATTAAAAGCTTCTCACAAAGTATACATGACAGATAGATGATTCAAGCTCATGGCTGGCATCAGCTGTTTCATTTTGTTACACTGTAAATAAAGGTAGCTCTAAAATATTGTGAATTATTAAGTATTATAGTGGCAACATTTAAAAATATTAAAAATCTTATGCAATATTACGAAATGGTATGCAATACGAGGAAACTTTAACAAAGCAGAACAATTGTGTAAACAGAGTTTCTTGTGCTGCCTTGTGGTGCAGTTGTTTGGGAGTGTTTAATATGAGTTGGTGTTTTATAATTGGGTATGCAAATATTGCAAACTGAAACAGAACGCCACCGAGAATATAATCTGTACCGACAGCAGGACACAGAGTTTACCTTAATACAACGCAAAAAGAAGCAAATGAAGCCGCACCGTTAATATTCTAAAAGTACACGCAAGAACCCCATATATTACCCCAATATTTTGGTCTTTCGAGCCGGATCATTTAAAATATACGCAATTAACGCAAGATAGAAGAAATTCGCTATTTTGGAAGACCTGCAGAGTATTGTCTTCGCATCACCGCAGCGCAACTCGGTGAGACGTGCCATCCAGTTTATTCCATCTCAATCCTCAATCCTAGTGCTAATATCGTATTTAAATAAAGTCCAGCGGTTTTTTTAAGACCACACAATATTTATTTTTGTTATTTGCTATATCCAGCAGTGTTACACGCTATCCTTCGGAAACCAATATAATATACCTTTCTTTTTTAATAGCTAACAAAAAAGGAAATTTAATTAAACTAATCAAAAAATATTTCTATTTAGGATCTGAAAAAAAAAGTATATTGTACTTGAACCAGTAAAAGAAATGTTATCTGAGTGTAACGACAGAAATTTAATTAAGAGATACTATCTCACTGTTCAAAGGGTCCATGGCGTTAATTAGAAAATAAAAAGGAAGTTTTTCAATGGCGCTTAAAAAAATTCAAGCAGGGGAGGATATTTTCTTATCAACCTTTCATTGGAGAAATTCTGACAGTAAACGTTTTAATTTTATGTCTTAGTTTGAGCCCATTTACTGTAATATTTTTGTATTAATGGACACCAACAATGTAAGCACTAATACAATAACTTAAAGATCAATAATAACATATCTCAGTATGTGAAAAATCTATCACTCCGAGACACTTTTTAAATCTCTGATATCTTTTAAAATATTCATTTTAATGAAATGCTGTTTAAGTAAATTTTGATCTACAATAAATATATAATAATAATAATAATTTCATTGAGTAAGAAATAATATTGTACAGTATAAAATAGATTGGTAAATAACAATATTTTTTTGTAATATGTAAAAGATAAGAATGGTTACTGTGGGTTATCCTTTCAAGATAAATATTTACAATTACGAGCTTTTGTATAGACGCTTTTAAGATATACAATTCCGTAGTACATTAGTATGATCTATCTTGTAAGTTTTATCCAGCGTTTGCAATTTAAGCGCACAAAATATGTTTGTTACGATATCACATTACAAAACGTTTTTCCTGTACTGTTATGTTTTGTATTATACAAATTAAAATCCGTGAAATAGTTTAAAAGATTTAGGCAAATAGTCAGCAGAAGCAACTTCACTTTATGCTATGTAAATATATAAATACTAGGAATGCCCCGCGGTTTCACCCACGTACATACCGATTTCGTGGCAATGGAAAGTTTACTAAGTCGGGCTTAATTTCTTAGATTACCATTTTAAAATTCGTTATATCTTTCGAATGGAATGTCCTATTTTAATAATTTACAGGTATTGAAACGGTCTTTAATAAACTATTTAATAGGATAATATTAATACAAAGGGTTGAATAATATGCTTTGATCATTGTCGGCACTTTTATTAACTTTGAAAATGTAAAACAGTAGTTATAATGACGTAACTACAGTAGATTGACATATGGTATCCAGAACTTTTTTGTAGATATTAATACGTTCTGTAATATTGTAGAACATTTTTTTGTTTTATCTATAATAGTTTCCGCAGCGCACGCGATGACAGATTTTTGGTGACCTATTTTTCACACCTTGGGTTACATTAATGCATTTTTATTAGGGATCCCTATTTTTTCTGAGAAAGTAATATAGCCTATGTCACTCAGTAAAAATGCAGCTTTCCAATGGTGAAAACATTTTTGAAATCAGCCCAGTAGTTTTTGTGTGAAAACGTTACAAACATACATACAAAAACACATATGTTTCCTCTTTATAATATTAGTTTAGATTAGCGGACTCATTGGTAAAGTATCGCAGAAATGTTAAAGCTGTTATTTAAAGGGTGACGTGATATACCGCGGATGTCCCAGTTTATTGCAACTCAAAATAACTTTGCTATTTAGCGAGATCTTGTTTAGAGAGTTTATTTTTGTTGTGAGCTTATAAATTATTCCATTTTGAACTTAGTATAACCGACTTTGTCCTATATTATTAGATCTATTATATGGACATAGAAAAATTATATACGGATCTAGATAAAAAAAAGAATTAAAACTGGTGTATAGGTATAGGGTTTTAGGGTTGAGGTAATTCTACTTAATAGTAGCATCGGCATTCGTAATATGTGGCGGCGAGAGCGCAGAGCCTGTGGGCTGATGTCGAAGAGGTTCGGAGGATCACAACTCTGGCTGACCAGGCCCTGGTTCAAAAATGGAAGAAGAGCCTCGGGTGCCCGGTAGCGGGCGTGGCCATTGTAGCGGCGATTTGATTTCATCGGGAACAATGGCTTTTCAGAGAGCACGGATCACTCTTCTATAGATTGGTGCAGGTTCCGACCGGGCATGGATGCTTTGGAAAGTTCATGCATCGAATTGGCCGGGAGGAGTGTGGTGCAGCTTTTGACTCAACGCATCACACTGTGGCAGATTGTGCAGTCTGAGAACCTCAACGTCATCTCCCGGTGGCGCTGATTGGCGGTGATCTCTCCCTGGCAAGCGTTATAGGTGCGGTGCTCTCCAATGATAAGATGTGTGGCGGAGTATCCTACTTCTGCGAGACCGTAGTTTTGCTTAAGGAAGCCCATGAACGAGAGGAAGAATGCAGCGGATGATCCCCCTCACCGGCAAAGGAGGCAGGGAACTAAGCGGCGCGTGTTTGCGCGCCTCCTTTCGCCTCCTTGAATTCTCAGTTGGACTCATCAGAGGTACCAGGGACGAATGCGAAAGTTGAACACCTGGTGCCTCACTTACACATTGGAGAGTTAGTCGTTGATGAATATTGGAACTACTCAGTTGTCAGTTTAAGTTAATTGTGTTAGTGAATTGGGCTGCTCTGCTATACAAAGTTTATTTCTCTAATTTAAAAACCTTTTCTTATTAATGTGTCATAATGATAATTGTGTTTTATATTTAATGTAAATGGATATTGATGATGCAATTGTATTTCTATGTTAATAATCACATGAATATAAGAGTAATAACTATTAAGTTTCTTGTCGGATTCTTCTCAATAATTAACTAGTTTCCGAACCGGTGGTAGTCTTTAACGAATATTGGAAGAGAATACAGATCTTGAAAATTGTGCAATGTTTGATTGATTATATTTTTATATTAATTATTTGGCGATTAACATTTTTTAAAGTAAAATAGTCTTACAAGAAGGAGAAATAGCACTAAAATTAAGCAAAAAAGTGTTTTTTTAATCTTTATGAAGTGAAACTTCTTTAAGCTCATGGGGGTTAAATTTTTACTCATGAAACGCGTGATTAGCGTCACGTAGGGTGCAGCGTTTTTTATGCTAATTCGTTGTGAAGGTTAAGGTGGTTTTAATATTTAAAAATAACATGAGGTATTTTAATTTGCCACTCGTCATTTATTCAAATCAAATCAAATCAAAAATATCTTTATTCAAGTAGGCATATTACAGCACTTTTGAATCGTCAAATTATATTTTTTTTTCCACACTCTGATTCTAATATACGTCTGATGACGGTACTCAAGATCGGCTTAAAATCTAAAGTTACGAGGGTTCCTTCGCGCCCTGATCCGAGAAGAACCCACAACAAACTCAGTCGGGTATTTTTTTTTTACCATCATCATTACAATAACAAATTAGTTTACTATATTTTAATTAAAATTAGAGCAATTTGTTCACTCCCAAGCGTTTCTATCGTCTAGGTAATCTTGCAACTTATAATACGATTTTTCTATCAACTTTCTTTTAACAAAGACTTTGAATTTATTAATTGACATCTTTAGAACGTCTTGTGGGAGTTTATTATAGAAACGTATACAGTTACCCTTAAATGAGTTGTTAATCTTATGCAGCCTACTAGAATTTATAACAAGTTTGTTTTGGTTTCGTAAGTTATATGATGTACATTCACTCTTTTTATTAAAAGAGTCAATGTTTTTATGTACATACAACAAGTTTTCTAATATATATACGCAGTGAACTGTCATTATGTTAACTGCCTTGAATTTGTTTCTTAGCGACTCTCTTGGACCCATATTGTAAATCGCACGAACGGCCCTTTTCTGCAGCACAAATATTGCATCTATATCAGCAGCATTACCCCAAAGTAGAATACCGTATGACATAATGCTGTGAAAATAGCTGAAATATACCAGTCTGGCAGTATCAACATCTGTCAGACGACGAATTCTTTTAACTGCGTAAGCCGCAGAGCTGAGCCTGTTCGATAGACCACTTATATGGGGCCCCCACTGTAATCTGTTATCTAACGTAATGCCTAAGAAAACGGTACTGTCTACAAGGTCTAGTTCCTCATTATTAAGTTTAACAATGGTTTGCATTTGTTTAACATTAGGCAGACTAAATTTAATACATTTTGTTTTATTTGCGTTGAGCAATAAATTATTAGCTTCAAACCATTGTACCACTTTATTGAGAGAGCTGTTTACGTCGTCATAATTTGTTTGTCGCCTATTAATCTTAAACAACAGCGAAGTATCATCAGCAAACAGAACAATCTCATGATCACCCTTAACAAAGTAAGGAAGGTCATTGATATAAATGAGGAAAAGAAATGGTCCTAGTATGGAACCCTGTGGGACTCCCATTTTTGTCACAGACCCCGCAGAAAGCTTGCCATTGACACAGACCTTTTGCGTTCTATTGGTTAAATATGAACTCATCAGGTCTAATGCTGTGCCCGCGAGGCCATAGTGTCGCAATTTCCCGATCAGGGTTTCATACTGAACACAATCGAAGGCCTTAGACAGATCACAGAAAACGCCAAGCGCGTCACGTGAATCCTCCCAGGCCTCGTAGATATTGAGTAATAACTGTACGCCAGCATCGGTAGTCGAGCGACCTCGAGTAAAGCCAAATTGCTTATTATGTAATAAATTATATTTTTTGAAATGTTTTAGCAACTGGTTCAACATTATTTTCTCAAATATTTTACTAAAGGTTGGGAGAACCGATATTGGCCTAAAGTTACTAGGGTTCGAAGTACTGCCTGACTTAAACATCGGTATTATTTTGCTGTACTTCATTAAGTCAGGAAATACACCACAATCTACACAATTGTTAAAAATTACCGCCATGTCTGGTGCAACGATGTCAATTAATGATTTTACAAGGTTAACTGACAAACCCCACAAATCGTTAGTTTTTTTGTTATTAATTAAATTAAATGACTTAATAACATCAGAGGCATCGACACGACTGAATTTAAAAGTACTATGACATTGGGGCAAGCTATCAGCTAGCCAAGAGAGTGCAATGGAAGGTGAGGAGTTCAGTGATTTCGTAGTTGAGACAGGAATTTTTGTAAAAAACTCTTCAAAAGTATTAGCAACCTCTAAGTCTGACGAAATTTTTTTATTCTCTAAATCTAAATGAAATTCATCAAAACGCGGAGTTGCTTTTCCTGTTTCATCATTAATTATTTTCCAAGTTGTTTTAATTATATTAGTACTATTTTTTATCTTACATTTTATGTGTTGCGATTTAGCAAAAACACATTTCTTTTTGAAATCCTTGGAAAATAATCTCACATAATCCCTGAACTCTACACTAGTGTTGTACTGACGCTCAGCATACAATTCATACAACTTTTGCCTACTTTTATGCAAATCAACCGTGGCCCATTCACTGAACGCCATTGTGTCAGTAAGAGTGATCGATTTACTTTTAAATATTGAGTTAAATATTTGATTAAATTTGGAAAAAAAGTTATTATATATTTCATTTGGATTAGAAGAATCAGCTATATAGCAGTTCGAAATTAGGGCTGATCTCATTTTTCCAATACGGTCAGCTGTTACTGGCACAAAAGTTATTCTACGTTTATTTACATTTTTCTTTGGAATTGGAAAGCGAATGAGTTGGCCACAGTGATCCGAATCTAAACTACTAATTATCTTTTTCTCAGTTGGATTTACGTTCGTAAATATATTATCTATACAAGTGGCACTAGAAGAGGTTATTCTCGTAGGCTCCATAAACATATTAGATAATTTATAAGCGTTAAAAAGGTTTAACAGTTTCATGCTTGAAGAGCTACATTCTAAGATATTAATGTTAAAGTCTCCACATACTACTAATTTTTTGTTTGTATTCGACATTATGAACAGTACCTGGTCCATTAATTTTTCAAAAACTTCAAAATTGGACAAAGGGGGCCTATACACCGTTACTATAACAAACTGCTCTAATTCAATAGATGCCAGCTCTATCGTCCGTTCAACAGACAGGCTCACTATGTCTGTACGTTCCTTAAATTTCAATTTTTTATTTACTAAAATTAATGAGCCCCCATGTATGGATGATACTCTGTTGAACGAACTACCAACCTGGTAGTTACCAAAACTAAATACATATTCATAACTTTTTAGCCAATGTTCTGTAATACATAACACATCTATATTAAAATTATTTAAAAAAAGTTCAATTTCAAGCACTTTACCTTTAATACATTGGATATTCTGGTGTACCAGGCTGATAAAGCTATTATCTAAATTTTCATTCACTGAATCTAACGTGTGGCAATCCTTATGACAATTTTTCTTTTTTAAGCAAGAGGAATTCTCCGTTGTCTTTATAATATGTTTAAAACAATATTACTTGGATTTATATCCAAGGGTATGTCAATATTATTATTATGCTCAATAGGAGCATGTCTACTAGCCAAGTTCTTGGCTAAAGTTGTAAATAAATATGATAGCGAAATAGCTATCTGTCGTTTAAAATAATTGGATAGGTAGAACCTATCTTTGTAAATACTATAATAAGAATTAGCACACTTGCTAAAGTCAATGAGGTGAAATTTTTTATTGTATGTACACAAATTGTACATTGTCATATTGAGCTTATACCTAAGTAAATTTTCATTGTTAGGCAAATTCTGACAATATGGTAGGGTATACATAACTATATTTTTCACATTTAATTTATTCAATGTTTCAAAACAATTAATTAAATCTTGTTTATTCAAGTTTCCTCTGTTTCCTAAGAGGATAATAAGGTTTGTGTCACAGTCATAGCATTCTTTATTTCTAGAAATTGCTTCCACTGTTGACACAAGATTTGCGTTATGGACACAATAATTAAAGATTTTGTGCCCATATAAAAGTGAGTGTAGTGATATGCCCATATTATTTCCAATTTCATCTGTGTACATGAAGGTTTTAGACAGGTTTTTGTAACAACCTGAAGAACTATTGTTATATTTATTAATGACACTGTCTCCCAAGTAGCATGGTTTTTGTGGTGATGACACAGGCCCCGCATGACAACCCTTGTCAATACTGTTGCTAACAGAGGTACAGCTTTTAGACAATTCATATAAGTCAATAGAAGTCTGTGTATTCACACTAATCGTTTTTGGCATAGATTCATTATGTTGTTTTTTCAATATATTTAGAGAGGTTTGTAACCGTGCTATTTGTGTTTCCAGTATCATTGTGTCAGTTTCATATTTTACTTTATTATTTTGAGATTGAGTAGACAATATTTTTATTTCTTCTAATAAATGCGACTTATCCTTTATTAATTTATTATGCTTTTTGTGACAATTTTTGTGCAACTTTAGCTGTTTTTGGGTTTTATTAATATACTTGTTTAACTTTATATATTTTCTGAGCTTTTTACTGCTACAAGGATACAAACTAGAGGCTGTTGACCTATTTCCTGTGGCAGTAACAAACTCTGAATCTTTTTCGACTAGTTCTTTAAAGAGTGTCTGAGTCTGCTGTGCTGATATGTCGTGGGAGGCAGCTTCCAGCTCGGTGATGTGCAGGTGGGCATCACGTAGGTCTTGATGGAGGGTTGTGTTTTGCCTCAAAGTTTCTTCATACTCGGCACAGCATTCATCAAAACGATCTACTGTTAATTGTAGGTTGTTGCGCTCCGTAAGAATAACATCATAATCGAATTTAATTATTTAATATACTCATTTTAAAATATTTCATAAATTCTCTTTTCTTAATTCAAGATCAAAATTTAATTAATAATTTAATGGCCCCTCTAGGTCTCGGAAATATAAAGTTTTAGATTTGTATAAATATAAACCAGACTTAAAAATGACTTTACTAATGAAGTTTCACTTCTGACATATGTACTTTGTAAGCACGCACTTTTAATTTTTTTGTATTGGTTTATCGTTTTCCGAAGCAGCAGACTATCTGTGTACCAAATTTCATTTAAATTGATTTCGTAGCTTTGGCGTAAAAGCGCGACAGACAGATACTTAAGCCTTTATAATATTAGGAAGGATTGTTATTTTATACCCTTTAGGGTGAAATGTTTACCAACTTTCAAAGTTATATGCGTTTATATCGAATCAAAAGTTTAAAAAAATAACTTTCAAGCGTCTCGCTCTGAAAATGACTACACTTCCATTCCTTATAACACTTTTTTCGTATTAAAAAGTAGCTTACGTCTTTTCTGAGGATCTAGACTATCTGTGTACCGATTTTAATTACAATTGGTTCAGTACTTTTGGCGTGAAAGTGCAACAAATAGAGTTGCTATCGCATTTAAAATATTAGTAAAGATGAGGTGTAAACTAATAGTAAGATGTGAATTGAAATACTTCCACCTGAAAGGAGTAGCCCTTAACAGATAATTACTGACCTTTAAGTAAATAACGGAAATCTTCTATGTACTAATAACCTCCATAAATATCCATCAATTAGCAGTTATCTCAAACTTTCACGTATAGCGTTAATTACGCTCTCATAAATCATTTCCACTGTATAATGTTTGAACTTTAGACAGTGTAAATTCTTTGTTTAGCGTATGACAATGATATCACGTTATAGTAAGTGATGATGTAGGCTAAATTGGTAACAAGCTGTTTAGACGGCCTCGCTGGCGCAGTGGTGCGAGTACTCGCTTTGGTAGTAGAGGTCCCGGGTCCGAACCCCGTTAGAGTGAATTTAGGAAATTGCATTTTCTAATTTGTCTGAATTTGGCTTGCTAGGAGATTTCAACCGTATCAAAGAGATTTGATTCTTTCCACACATGGTCACAGGTTAGCGCTTGACTGTGATGTGACTTGACTTGACTCACACCTGCTGGTAAGCGACGATGCAATCTAAGATAAAAATCTGTCATATGCGTGAGGAGGCCTGTGCCCAGCAGTATGACGTTAATGGACTGCTACTTACTCTACTGTCATTTAATTTAAAAATTCTGGTTATGATGACATTTAAAAGTAAAGTAAGAAATTAATATAAACTGTTGTTGAAAGGCACATAAATCGCTTTGTCTGGACGAGGTCTTAATTAACCACCGGTTACCGAAACAAAGATGGATGGCGACATCCTCGGTCTCACTCTGATTGTATTAATATAATCCGGAGAGAAATGGATCGATGTGTGGCGGTGTGCTCGGGAAATATTAAATCGCGTATTTACTGGATTTCATAAGCTCGTTATTAAAAATAAATAAAAAATATAAAAAATTGTTTACCCATGGAGGCTTTTACAGTAATGATTTCAATGTACAACTGATGATGATACTAAAAAAAAGTCTTACAATTCTAAGCTTCATGTATGTAAAAAAAGTAAGTAGCAGCCTATTAACGTCCCACTGCTGGGCACAGGCCTCCTCCCTCATATGAGAGAGGGTTGTTAGAGCATAGACCCACCACGCTGCTCCACTGCGGATTGGCAGGCATAGTACACAAGTGCACTCTCTATTCCTTCACTCTCATAGTCCGGTGTGACGGAAATCCGACACGACCGGAGAGAGATCAGGCGCAGGACCGACGGCTTAACGTGCTCTCCGAGGCACGGGGGTGGATCACACCGCCAACTTCCCAACTTCGGGCAAATATTGAGAAAATCTTAATAGAAAACTCAATATTGATTTTTGAATTGGCCCGACCCGGGACTCGAACCCAGGACCTCATGTCTGTAGTCGAACATGCTAACCACTAGACCAATGAGGCAGTCTCATGTATGTATATCATGTATGTATGTCATGTATGTATATTAATCAAAAAAAATATCTACATTAAAAAGCTGGATTTTCATTCAGCGATATAGACTCTCTTACTTTCTCAAACAAAAAAAAAACTAGAAATACCTAATAGAAATGCAATAATATAACCTGTATATGAATATACTGTTTTTTGTTTCTTATTGTGATGTTTAGGATTAGAAATAATAATGCCGTTAGCGGTTGAACAGTTGACGTGTAATTGTATGAAAATTGTAAGAAGCCTTTGGCGAGCTGTCACATTAATTATAAAACAACTCAGAGATTCAGTAAAAATGTAGAAGAGTTAATTCGTGACTTTAACATAACGTAAAGTGTGAAAAAATTAGTCAAAAAAATCTGTCATCGCGTGCACTGGGGAAACTATTGGCGAAAGAACATCTAAATTATACCCTAAATGACAATGCCTATTATAAAGAAATGATACCCGATTAAGATTGTACTTCTCAGGACAGAATGCATAGAAATATTTAGGTTTTATGTCGGCCTTTATTCAAATATACATTGGAAATAATACATTGTGATCCCCTTCGTTTACTTACAACTGAGAATGTTGGTTCACAATATAATAACACTTGCTATAATCACTACGCGCAGATTATTTAGCGCGGAATGTATATGCCGCAAAAACTGCGCCTGGCAATCGTAAGCTTATTAACAAGCAGGCGCCTTCTAGCCATGTCTTTATTTACATCAAAATTTTATTATTATTTACAATATTTGATCTAAATTTTTACGTGGATCTAATTAGAATAAATACTTTAAAAATCTATTAAAGATATTATTAAACTTTATCAAATGTAACAAAAATTATCCATTAAAATAATCTATATAATGGGAGAAAGTCGTATACAGACATAATGGCGAGATACCCCGATTGAAAGGGTCAATTTTAGGTAGGGAAAACTTTAATTCTAGGTCTGTACTGGTGGGGAGGGATTAAACTACACGTGCTATATAGTTATGATTTTGTTTGTATTTATTTTATAATGACATTTATATATTACTAGCTGGACTCGCGACTCCCGTCGTCTCGTCTGTGTGGAATGTTTTTTTTGGTAGCATTTGCAATTAACTTAGGCAAACTGTTTTACAAATAAGAAACATACACATAAATCTATATCACCACATACAAAGGACAAGTTTAATCTTCCGCTCTCTGATGCTGATGAGACGTGTTTTGGGAACTCAAATATTTTTATTTAAATTCTTGAGCTTTAAAATCGACTCCCCTTATCTTCTTTCGAAAATTAATTTCATCTGTCCGCGAATTAATTCTCGGCGTAGGACTAATATGTTTCACATTTCACATTTTAAAACAAGATATTCAGAGAATACATTCATAAGAAGGAGTTGTAAACAGTACATGTTATTCTCTGAATTTGATCCATTTCATTGCTCTCTCACAAAATTCAAATTCAATATCAATGATAGTCTACTTCACTTCAAAAGATTAACATTTTCAACTTATTGAAGTGGATTAGATAGTATGTTTTGCTTTGTCTGCACTCACTTTTCTCTTTTTCATGTAATTATAATTATTATGTATTTTCGGAAACTGTTTTAGTTGTAAGGTATTATCATATATTTGGTATTTTTGTGTATAAAATGTACTGTTTGTTTCCAAAATAAAGCTTATGGTTCCAGAGATATCGTGATGAGTCAATAGATATCTGGATATCTCCTTTATATATATAGAAATTTTAACGCAATATCTGCTTTTTTAAGGGTAGTACTCTTTTTACCTTCACCAACATATATCTCGTTCTGTTCAATATCTACTTTTTTTTGCCTCGCTCAAGTATTGTCACGTATTCACCAACTTATTCGTCAAGTTCATTCAAAAATCTATTTATTAACTTTGTATAAAATATAGTGGGGACGCTACGAATCAAAGGTTTCAAAAATGTTTTTTAAAAATTCTTAAAATCGATGATAAAATTAAATTGTCTTTTCTGAAAAGGGTAAGATCGTAAAAAAAGGGTGTAAGTGTTCACTATACAGCGTCCTCCCCAAATTTCGGGACGCCAAGGAGCAATATAATCAGCGTAAATATTCTCACAGGAGTCTGCTAAAATGAGAAATTCAGTTAAGGACAGTAACAGGGTATCTGAAATCCGGACGAGGGTATACTACCGGGATAACAATAATGTTATTATATTTTACGAGACTGTTTGTTATATTTCTGAAGAAAATACAGTTTTTACGGAAATTCTGACGTGATTGATTGCACTGGTGAACAAAGTTTGACTTATTAAGGTGTAAAATTTTGATACTTGGCATCCAAATGACCGAAGAAGGTTGTGTTAGAGGGAAATATTCCAAATACTGAGGCTAAAGTACAAATAGATGCATCTTCGCAGAACTCAACATTATAACAGTACTATCTACTACCTGTTATCGACCAGTATGCCTCTATTTTGGTCATATCACTCGAAGACAGATAGTTAACCTGGAGAGACTACTTTTGGTAGGAAAGGTAGAAAGAAAAAGACCAAGGGATCGCTCAACAACACTTTGGTCCGACCAAATAAAGACGATAACAAGACTCATGCCGAGAGATAAAGAGAGATGGAAGCAGCTCGTCCATGCAGCTAATAAGCTTATACAACCTTCAGCAATAAAGTTTGAATGGCTTAAATAAAAAAGTCTTTATTATGTCATTTTTATTATGCACATAATTAACAGAAAAATCATGAAATAAACTTTAACTATCCAACTTATTTTAAATCGTATTATATTTATCTCATTGATGACGATGACGATGCTTAAGTTGGAGATAATTATAGACACGTAAATAAAATATGAGATATATATTTGTACATTATAATTATAATACAAAATTCAATTCATATCAATCTGAATCTTTCTATAATAATTATAACTGAATCTCATAATTTTCAACTATTTATCTGTCAGTTTGTTATTTCAATAGCAACTATAATTAATTGTACATCACTATCCATTAAGCTCACGTAATGAGTTGAATAAGTTCGTTCTAGATAGCTTTTTACATAACTTGTTTAAGATTAGAACTATACTTTTGAGGAAAAGCAAAACGTAATATAAAACTACCCAAAATCCACAGTACAAAAAACCAAGGCGAATGAGAAATAAAAATATCGTATTTGGTAATGTTGTCT
Source organism: Elymnias hypermnestra (assembly GCA_015832385.1). Lineage (NCBI taxonomy): Eukaryota > Metazoa > Arthropoda > Insecta > Lepidoptera > Nymphalidae > Elymnias > Elymnias hypermnestra. The sequence continues at coordinate 5,773,358 of JACTOM010000110.1, read as the reverse complement.
TCTAACAACCATTATTGAGATGGTCCTCGGAAAGCGAATAAACATTGCTAATTGACCGCAATTTCAGTTAATTGTCGCTGCGGAAACGTTCAAGTTCGCTTCGAAAAAGAGAAAAACTTTCGACACAATCGTTGAAATAAATCTTCGAAACAGCCAAGTGGCTTTAGATGCAAAAGTCTTGTCCGATAACTTACAAAGTAAAGTCGCGGACAACGACAAATCTCACACATAAGTTTTCCAAAGGTGTAGATTTCTGAAACTTTCACAAGATAATATATTTGCTAAAAGAAGGAATGGAGAAATTGATTATTTATTTTACTTTATTTAAGAAACAAATAGTTTTATACATATTTATTAATAAAATAGACAAAGTTTGACCAATAAAAATTCCACTCTAAATATAACAAACACAACGCGGAAGGGAAAAAAAGTATGAAATGAATATATAATTTGAATCAAAACGTAAAACCACTTAACTGGAACGGCTTTGATTTGCTATCTAAATAAAAGTAAACTGATGCTTATGAGAGTGAGATTTAGAGTGATTGTGTGTTAGTGAGTCTAGGATATGAATGTGTAATCATTTAAATAAATTTTCAGTCATAGCATAGGCTAGTTTTTTTAGGTTAAAGTCATTAAGCTTCATAATTATCGTTTTAGGAAAGAGCGTGATTAAAAAATAAAGATTAGTATAGATTGGTGTGTGGTGGTTTGGCACATATCAGTTGAGTCGGACATAAACATAAATAACTTGTGTTTTCTACAAGGTGTTACATAATCGCTTCCGAAAACGACAACAGACGATAGTACTAATACACCTTTGATGATAGGACGAAAATATCGGTCCTGATAAAAAAAATCATATTGTTGAAACATTTTATTAGCAATATTTACGCTTTATGTTAGCATAGTTAAATAAAACGATAGTTTCATAAAAAAATGTATCACTTTACTAAAAAAAAAACCAGCAATGAAACACAAAATTAAAAACAGCTGATGGATTAACGCACGGGTTAATAAACTGATAAAAGAACGCCCGCGCCTTTAAGCGTCAGCTATTTTCGATTTTGTGTTTCATTGCTGCTTTTTTTGTAAAGTAATGTATATTTTATAAAACTATTGTTTCCTTAAGCTATGCCGAGACTATATATAGAATAGAATAGAATAGAATACACTTTATTGTACACCACGATCATTATACAAATAATACATGATATATATTTTGCCAGAATGGCAAAATTAAAAATTAAAAATCGCCATCGTGATATGTACCCGTTCAAATAGTCAATATGTTAATAAACCACGAAAATTTAAGTTTAAAACAATTAGTTATATAATACTAATAAAACGTTTTAAAAGTATGATTTTTTTATTAGGATTGATTTTTTTCCGTCCCATAATCAAAGGTATCATTAATACTATCGTCTGTCTTGGTTTTCAGAAGCGGTCTTATAATACCTTGTATGTATATATATGTATTTTATTTCCTGTATATATGTGAAAGTTTTGAATACGTGGTAGATCTTCTAGCCCCAGGGTAAATTGTGTACATAATGGTGAAGGGGCTAATTACTTACCGCCTATAACCGACGTCAGCCGACAATAGGGACCGTAAAAGCTCCTTCAGAATCCATATAATAGGGGTAAATTAGGGTACTTGATAGCTACTAGTATCAAAATTATCCGAACGCTTTAGTATTTTCCTTATAAGTGTACTACTATCAGTGTATATCAAAGATGGATATGCAGATATCTTTACGTTATATAAAATGATGTTTTCTAAAATTTCGTTACATTTTTCTTTCTTTGACAAATCGTTGCATTTCAGTTTGATATTACATGTACTTCTATAGCAGAATCTACCTAATCCGGTTCGATCTTTCGATTAAGTGGAATGGACTGTATATCTGATTAAATTCTGTATTATATATGTTTGGATAGCTAATCTCAACAGTTGTTCTTTCGTCGGCGCCGACGTTGAATTCTGTAGCACTCAGGGCAGAGGGGCAGAAAGCCAGGGTCAGTCTCTTCTGCAGCACTCAGAAGCTTGATAATCGTCCACGTTATTACGACATGCGCTCGCGATGTTTTACGTGACCTCTTTGCTGTCAGTAAACGTGAGACATTGACATTCGTGTTCTATAGACTTGATAATACAGAATTTGAGAAACGAAAGAATGAAAATAAAAAGATATTTGATAATTTAACGCGATTCTACAACTTCCGAAAAGTATAACGTGACACAGTGACTTTTAAAATTAGTATTAAAAAACAATCAACATTTTGATATAAATACTTCTTTCAATTTTTCTTATATATATATATATATATATAATATATCGTAAACCAAATATGGTATCGTCGTCGCTTCAACCGATGGATGTCCACTGCTGGACATAGGTCTCACCTAATGATGTCTACAAGGCCCGATCTTGCACCACTTGGCTCCAGTCGCTACCAGCGACCCTCTTGATGTCGTCGGGCCACCATTTGGGGGGTCTTCCTACACTGCGCCGTCCAGTGCGGGGTCGCCACTCCAGCATCTTCGGCCCCCAACATCCATCGGTCCTTCGGACTATGTGCCCTGCCTATTGCCACTTCAGGTTCACGATTCGTAGGACTATGTCGGTGACTTTAGTTCTACTACGGAAATCTTAATTTCTGGTTCGATCACGTAGATAAACTCCGAGCATAACCCTCTCCATCGCACGCTAAGTGACTCTGAGCTTCCGTATGAGGCCCATAGTCAGTTCGAAGACTTCGGTCTTCAGGTACTCAGGAATATCGGACGAAAATATCTGGCGTAGTTTCCCGAACGCTGCCCAACCGAGTTGGATTCGGAGAGTATAAAGCTTTAATTATTCCTTTCTTGCAGATTTTTTTTGTATTAAAGTACACAAAAGTTGTAGCTGATATTTTAATAAAACAAATGCTATTTCAATTATAGATGATAACTACTTGAATATAAATCATAGACACTGCTGAGCGAAAACTGATCTTTATTAAACATGTAAGTAAAAAAAATGTAAACAGAACTAGGCAAATAACTTCGCAAATTGTTACTAATTGTTATGCTATTAAGGGTAGTAATAACTTTGTTAATTTGTATAAGCTATTACTAAAATATTAATTGAATATGAACGAAGGAGATATGCAAGGGTCGTGGCAATTGGAAGGACGTGGTCTCTGCCTACCCCTATGGGAATGAGCCGTAATGCTATGTATGTATGTATGTAAAATATTAACGATTTGCTAATCCTATACCGTCTTAAGACCTTTCAATTCTATTAATAGGACAATTGTGTGCGAGATTTGATTTAGAGGCATTTAATATATGTAGCTGATGGCAGTTACCGAAACTTTAATGACTGAAGAAATTGTTTAAGTCGTCTTCTTTTGTAAATAACGCGGTGTTTCACTATTTGTTTTTCAATACACGTCTTATTTTTTAAACAACGCTCTTTAATAAAAAATGTGATTGACTATAAATAGTTCGGTGACAACACGGATACCCCTGAAATGTTGGGAGTTATTGAGTAATATGGCGGCAGCATTTAAAAATACCAAAAATATTGTGCAATACAAGATAACTTTAACGAATGGAACAATTATGTTGATAAAGTCTTTAGAGCAGAGCAGTATATGTACATTATGTGTGATACAGAGCAATGCAACAAATCAAAAGTAAGTAATTTTAACAATTCATTGGCGTGTTTGCGAAGCGTTTCGAGTTTTCTCTTAAATGCTCCAAATGGTTTCTTACAGAAAATTTCTTTCGGTAGGCTATTGTACATTTAGTTTTCTTTTTCAGTAACCGTAATTAATATCTGTTCCTCGTATTTAAATGGGATTTTGTTTTAAATGTAATTTTCACATAGGCAAATTACGCAAATCCAAAATAGAGGAGTAATTATTACTATAGTGAAAATTGCATATATTTGGATAGTGGAGAGAATAAAAGTTGGTGGTTAATGTGAGTTGGTCTTATATAATAAGATACAGTTACCCGCGTTATATTATTACTCCTCTCGTGCCACCACGTGCCAGAACAGTGTTCGGTGCTAACTCCGCCATCCCTCGTATTTGGAAATTATATAATAAATTCAGCAGGTCACTTTATGATATACACAAGAATTCACCAGTTGCCTTTCAAAAAAATTTATTATATTTATAAAATTTTATATTAGTTATTTTGGATGTAATTTATATAGCAAATAATTTTGCAATTGTTTTTTCAATAAGATGAGTGTACGATTTAGTTCATAAGATATTTGTTACTAAACTAATTTAATTGTTTATGGCTGTGGAGTTCACTTTGAAATGAGTCCACAAATTTGTATGTGCTATGAAATTTAATTTATGCAAAAATTATGTGAGTATTCGCTAGTGAACCTGTAAAAAAGATAAGAACAAAATTGTTCTGTTCGTTAATGTTATCTCGTATACATTTCGTAATATTGTACAGTGTTTTTGATATTTTTAAGTATATTACTCAATAACTCCCAACTATATATTGTCTTACAAACGGAACCTCGACCCTAAAGAGTCACATCGGATCAATAACAAACGGGACCCCTATTCCTCTGGGATCGCAAATGTCAGGTTAAGAAACATTGCTTGAACGATGCTGTATGTCTAACAAATAGTGTCATATGCATATAATTTTAGATAACTTATTTAATGGCATGAAATTTGAAGGTCTTTTGAATTATAGTCAGTGTCAAGAACACTATAGTTGCGTGTCCTTGATACTGTTTATTAAAGAGGTTCTCACGTCTTGAAGGTCATACATCCCCCAATGGCGTCGTTATACCGTGGAAGTTGCGTAACTTGATAAACAAACGTCTTCTCTCCACATTCAATATTAATTATACAGTTTACATTTTGAATTATTTCCTTGTCTAGGAAAGGTCTCTTTAGAAACTAGATTTAACTATTATTATAAAGAGAAAATATTTGTGTTTTTGTATGTATGTTTGTAACATTTTCACAGAAAAAGTACTTCTAATAGTGTAAGCTTTCTAATGGTAAAAAAAATTTCACTAAGCGACACACACGATACGTTATATTAAACAAATAGGGATCTATAATAAAAATGCATTAATGTATCACGGTGTGAAAAAATTTGTCACAAAAAGTCTGAGATCGCGTGTTCTGCGGAAACTAATGATTAGAAAACAAAAAAATTTCTACAGTACATAAATACAGTTTATAGAACGTATTACCATCTAAAAAATAGTCCTGGATAACATATGTCCAACTTCATTAGTTATGCCACTATGACTATTTATATACAGTTTAAAAGTTCTTAAAGGTTTAAAAGTTACAATAATCAAACCATTCATACACCTGCATTAATCTAAGCATTAAAAAACCATCTCTCATCATTTATATGGTAAGCCCTATAAATCATGAGAGAGGGTTTTTAAAGCACAGACCCACCACGCTGCTTGACTGCGGATTGGCAGACATAGTACACAAGTGCTCTCTCTATTCCTTCACTCTCATGTGACGGTCATCCGACGCAACCGGAGAGAGATCGGGCGCAGGACTGACGGCTTAACGTGCTCTCCGAGGCACGGGGGTGGATCACACCGTCAACTTTCGAACTTAGGGCAAATATTGAAAAAAATCTTGATGGAAATTCAAGATCCATTTTTGAATTGGCCCGACCCGGTACTCGAACCCAGGACCTCATGTACCTGATGACCTGTAGTCGAACATGCTAACCACTAGACCAATGAAGCAGTCCACGGCCAAAACCCTCTGTCATATGAGTGAGGAGGCTTGTGCCCAGCTGTGGGACGGTAATGGAGTGCTACTTACCTTACCTTACCTATAAATTATATTTTATTAAAAACCTTTTTAATACCTTTAAAATACTTTTTAGATTTAAAAATTGGACATTCCATTCAAAAGTTATATAGAATTTTAAAATGCCAATTCAAAGAAAACAATATTATAATAAAATGTAATGTGAGAGGTAAAAAAATTGGTTGTCTGTAAAGTCGCTTTACGGACGAAATCTTTACATATAAACATCAAAACAAAACATGAAAAACTGTTGCTTTAATAAAGAATAGTATTAGGCCGAAAGTACCTCTCTATCGCTTGTTCTGAACTTCTGCTTTTACGTTCGGCTCAGACAGTACGTGACAATGAGTCATGATTTGTAGTGAGTGCAGCTAACGTTCATCGATTTATATAACGTTAATACGTCAAGAGGGTAATTTTTATTTAGGCCGGCAACGCATCAGCGGTCCCTATGACGTTGCAGGTGTCCATGGGCGGCGGCAATCACTTAACATCAGGTGACCCGCTAGCTCGTTTGTCTGCCATAATTATAAGAAAAAAAAAATTAAGTAAGTCAGCCTTAAAAATATACTACATTTTCAACGACATTCGTTCAGAATGTTTAAAGAAGCACAATTTGTGTATCTTATAACTAACGCAACACTTGTAACGTTATTTCTCAAAAGATATTGCAAAATTTTTCATGCAGACCAATTTGCACAGTTTAGCTAGTTATCTCATTGTTACAAGAATATAAGGTTAATATACTTCAGTTATTGTCATACATATACAAATTCTTTTGTGCTTTGTTATTTTCCGTCTCCGGATCGTTGTCGTCGACAATAAAAACTATTCTGTCACGCATCATAAATGTGTCGCTAAAGGGAGGTGGCGTAACAAATATGTGAACAAAAATTTCTTTTTTCGTCATCGATCAATTTACACATACCGCATTTAAAAGGGAAAAAGATATGGCTAACACGTTTTAAAGTGATTTCACGGCTTCTTTCCGTTCCCATATTTAAGGGTTACTTTACCGAGAATGGGAAGTGTTTAATTATCTCCTTCCTGCGTCGCATCTGTTTTAACTGTAACGAAGATATATTTAAAGATATCTCGGTTATTTTTAACGGACACGTTTTAAGTAGCTTTGTCAGACACTTCTTTAACACTCAACGAAATGGATAAACCATTCCTTAAAAGTCAATACCTAATTAAAACTGTATTGATATCAAGTTCATCAGGTATAGGTATAAAAAAGTAATAAAGTTGATGTTAATACAGCTTTTCCTAATATTAATTCACTATATAAATGTATTTTGTAAATTGTACAGCGCAAACTATTAAAAGCTCAGGTTAAAAGGTTTAAAAGTTTCTGTCAAAGTTTAAGAAATTTATGGCTAAATGACGAATGAATTGATATTATTTTCTTTTACGTTTTTATGATTAATTAAGCTCCAGTTTACGAGTTATTATTATAATATGTAATAATATACACGTGTAACTGGTGTTTAGACAACTTTTAGCTTGATTTTTAAACATATTTAATTTGTAGTAAGACATGTTAAAGCTCACTTGAAACTTCTTTGTTTACGATATCAAATTATTATAAACTGACGCTCTGAGATTGACAATGAAATATTTAGAAGGGAAAAATTCTTTAAAATTCAGCAAAACGATTTTAAAGTTGCCATACTGTTAAAATCGTAGGCAGTTGCCTTCTGTAAAGTTGTCATCATGAAGGCACTAGAGAAGGAAAGGGAGAATAGGGCACAGGCTGCTCCCGCCCATTGCTCTCCTAAAATTGAACCATTAATTCGTTTTCATCCGGTGGTGCCCACCACACTGATGGTGAGAGTTCCACAGTGTTTTACTATTCTGCAGCTAGCGAGTCCAACATTCCCCGATACATGTCTATTTTTCCGCTGGGAAACTCTTTAACTCTTATGGAGATCCCTTTTTTATTCGATAATTAAAAACTGGGTCGGAATTTTAGAAAAATTTCGGCCTCAGCTAATCTCAAATAGAGATCAGTTATCTACCTGAAGTTTATTGTGCCTAACCTATATTAAAACGGGCTGTATGCTGTAAAACTGGCACTCCTTACTGTAGCCTGCAATTGAATTTATAAGGTGAATGCTTACAAAAGTTACTTTCACCAAAACTATGCAACAGTACAAGACTAAAGTAATCTGTCAAATTTTTTACTATCAACGCCGTAGTAGGTATATTTACTTTATTGAGAACTATAAAAAAGGACAATATGAAAATGCAATAGTTCATTACGTAAACATGCTTGGGCGCTTAGAGAGTATGAATGAAAGGAGACTGACAAAAAGCATTTATGCGCCAACAGTGAATGGTAAAGTTGGAAGGGGAAGTGCAAGGTGCACGTTCCTGGACCAGGATATATTAATTCAGGGTCAGCTAAAGTAGACGAATTTGTATGAAAGGTTTAATGAGAATGAAAGAAGCGAAGGAGATATGCAAAGATCGTAGCCAGTGGAAGGACGTGGTCTTTGCCTACCCCTATGGGAATGAGGCGATGCTATGTATGTCTATACGTTACCATTCGACAACAGACAAAACATGTAGGCAATATGCTAAATTGATCGTACAAATACCGGACAATCGTACAAATATACATAAAGATATGTTTCTCATCATTCCTTTAGAGAAAGCAAGAATTTCAGAGATATATTCATTTGGATATGTGAATAATTGCGCTATTTTCAATGTATAGAGTTACTGTTAAGTCATTAAATTTTCTTTGTAAACGTTTCTTTATATGGAAATCACGAGTCATAGGTGAAAACAAGCACAAAAATGACTTAACAGTATCCAAAGTGATACCATTCCGCTTCGGAAATGGATCACCCGATAATCAATCATTTGAACTGTCCATAAACAATGTTCTTTGCATATATTTTTTGTTTGGAAATAGGTACCAAATAAATCAAAGGCAAATTGCCTTTTCAAATTCATACTGTTATTTTACATTTTCTCTTTATATATTTATACTAGTATGATCCGCCAGACTTCGACTGCACCTCATAGACAGAAGGAATAAATTTGGTTAGCACCAAAAAAGGATTATAGAGAGTTAACTTTAAAAGACGGACACATACTATCGAGTAGTTTTTTAAAGGGGCAGAATTTTGTAGTACTTGATTTTGACAAAAACTTAACCGTTTATACAGCTCACGCTAAGGAAACTGACTAAAGGAAAAAAAAACCGATTTTGAAGCTTTCTTTATTGGTGCACTACACCTATCTATCTAATTGTTATGTATGATGAACTGCATCCTCGAAAAATGGGCTATTTAATACTGAAAGAATTTTTCAAATCCAACTTGAAGTTCCTGAGATAAACGCGTTCAAACTAAGGAACTCTACGGTATTATAATATAAGTGTAGACAATTTTTATTCGTTAATAAGATACTCTTACTTCGCTCAATTTTAACTTTTATTCTATTAAAAGTTAATTAAAAATCGGTGGCATTTTTGAATTAACTACCAGCAATGTCACTGGCTTTGATGCCCCATCAAATCTGTCGTTGAGTGAGAAGTTTTTTTTTCCAAAGTGCCCAAATTTAGTTGTAATAGAGATTATATAACGCGAAATACATTATTGCATTGCTTTTGAGTTAAGAAAGACACGATAATATATTAAATAAATTACTAAGAATGTAACTTAGCAAGCTCTAGATAACTTAAGCTCCGCTCAACAAAGTTATAAACGCGATATTGAAAATTTATATTAACTTGTTGCAAATGTTGAACGCACAGGAGTCTTCAAGGAAAGCATTTAATATTGCGAGATTTTTATGAAAATACAATCCCAAGACTTTAATGTTTTTAGGTAGATTAAAAATATGGTTTGAATTTTAAATTTAATCTAATAAATATCAGAGTTGCTATGTTAAAAGAGTATTATGTGAAAATTAGTGACTGCTTACACCGCAATGGAAGTCTGCTGAATATGCGAAGTGCTAAGTGTACTTTGAGAGTGCGTTTAGTGGAAGAAAGAACCGGTTTAGTTGAAGAATTTAGTGGAAGAGAAAATTGGCAGGAAACTCGGTAAGTGCTCACCGCCGCCCATGGACAGCTGCAGTACCAGGGGAACCGCCGATGTGTTGCTGGCCCAAAAGGTGGGAGTTTGACTGCCCTTTAAATAACTGCACATGGAAGTCTCGGGGGAACACCGCTGCTGGAAGTTGGTTCTACATATTGCACCTGATGGTAAGTGCTCACCGCCGCCCATGGGCACCTGCAGCACCAGGGGAACTGCCGAAGTGTTGCCGGCCCAGAAAGTGGGAGTTTGATTACCTCTTAAATAACTGCATGTGGGAGTCTCGGGGGAACACCCCTGCTAGAAGTTGGTTCCACATTTTGAAGGTACGCGGAAAAAAAGATCGATTGTAGTTACACTTTTAAATATAGTTTTTATTGAGTACTTTGTTTAATCTTTTGTCTTCTATGGCAATTCTTCTGTGGCAATGGAATCAAGGCCAAATATTTTTAAACCATAAATAATCTTCAACATTATAATTTTGACATATTTTTTTTAAACCATGTTTGCTTTATTACTATTCTGACATGCTTCGAGTAAAACTTCTTTCGTCGCTTCAACCGATGGACGTCCACTGCTGGACATTGGTCTCACGTAATGACGTCCACAAGGCCCGGTCTTGCTCCGCCTTGCTCCAGCGGCTACCGGCGACCTTCTTTAGGTCGTCGGTCCACCTTGTGAGGGGTATCCCTACACTGCACCGTCCGGTGCGGAGTCGCTACTCCAGCACTTTCGGGCCCCAACGTCCATCGGTCCGTCGGACTATGTGCCCCGCCCATTACCACTTCCGGTTCGCGATTCGTAGGGCTATACGAGTAAAGTCACCGGACTTTGGTTTTGCTATGGATCTCCTCATTTCTGATTTGATCGCGTAGAGAAACTCCGAGCATAGCCCTCTCCATTGCACGATGAATGACTCTGAGCTTTCGAATGAGGCCCATAGTCAGCGACCACGTTTCGGAGCCATAGGTCATCACTGGCAACACGCATTGTTCGAAGAGCTTCGTATTCAGGCACTGAGGGATATCGGACGAAAATATCTGGCGTAGTTTCCCGAACGCAGCCCAACCGAGTTGGATTCGGCAGTTGCCCTCCTTCTCAAAATTGAACCTACCTAGCTGGACTATGTGTCCCAGGTATGTACACTCGTCTACAATTTCAAGTGGTGAGTTCTCAACAATAATTGGATGCGGAACATGGATATTCGACATAACTTTCGTCTTATCCATGTTCATTTTTAGGCCCACCTGTTGAGAAACTCTACTAAAAACTTCTTTAGTGGGGGTAAAATTGAGTCACGAAAATGTGCAGCGTTTTTTAGTAATTCGTTTGAAGGTTAGGTAGTTTTAATATTTACAAATAACATGTGACATTTTAATTTGCCACTCGTCATTTAATCATTTAACATGCTATTATTCATAAATAATGATTTGTATTAATTTTCGACACTTTTAATATTTTAATCACAATTAAATTCATTAAATTCCTAACATATATTCCTTTTTCTCTCCCTCTAAGTCTCGGAAATCTAACGTTTTACATTTGTATAAATATAAACAAGACTTAAACTTTAGTTTTACTTTTGACATCTGTACTTTGTACACACGCACTGTTAGCTTTTTTTTTCATATATAGATTACGTAATGGATATTTAAGAATCCTTTTTGATATATAATACGGAGGGGAAATGAGAAGTTACACGTCCTTATCCACAAGTGTCACCTGTGAGCTATGTAGGGAAACTAATTTTGGATATCCGCCGAGTTATAACGATACCAGCCGTCCCTTCACACTTCAATCGTATTTAAGAAATAAATTAAACGTCACTCGCCATGAATCAGCGATCGTTTTATTTATGCTTTTCATCCCACTTTATATTTATTTAGGTAAATTAAACTTGACGACTGATGATTTTTTAAATATTTAATATTAAGTTTCGTTGCTGCCTGCCTCATTGGTCTAGTGGTTAGCATGTTCGACTACAGACATGAGGTCCTGGGTTCAAATCCCGGGTCGGGCCAATTCAAACTCCATATTGAGTTTCTATTAAGATTTGGGAAGTTGCCGGTGTGATCCACCCCCGTATCTCGGAGAGCACGTTAAGCCGTCGATCCTGCGCCTGATCTCTCTCCGGTCTAAAAACCCTCTCTCATATGAGTGAAGAGGCCTATGCCCAGCAATAGGACGTTAATGGGCTGCTACTTAACCTTTAACCTTTAAATATACCAACCAGAGTTTGACATGACGCAGCTTAATAATTAAAATAGTAAAAGTGCATTTTATTACAATTTTTTTCAACAACCAACGGCGGATTCTTCCGAATCTTCGTTATCTCTCTCTGAGAAATGCTTTACTCTTACTTCACCTGACAGTAAGTAATGATAGAACATAAGATGTTGTATTATTGCATATGTTAACCTGGTAAAAGGTTTCTCTCTTATGGTAGCCAAGTAGCAGGGAAGAAGCCATCAACAAGTTTATGCCAAGATTAATTTAAAAAATCCATTAGCTATTGGGACACGAACCCAGGATCTCTACTGGCAAAGCAACGAAGCTGAAACAGTTTTCCTTTTAAAGAAAGTTTCTAGATAACTTATAATCCTGATCTAGGTCTAAATAAATTAGGAAATACAGAGAACCTAGGACTTCTGTTAGGTAGTACGCGCACATTTATGCCAGCGAGGCCTTCCAAATCCATCCGACAAATCCAATTTACTATAATAGCAATCCCTGTAAATACATTACTACTATTTTACAGGATAATATAATTTAAAGACCCATTTCAAAATTTATTCAGTTATGTAAATAGTGCTTAGTTAAATTCTCTCTGAAAACTTTAGTTAAAAGTGATTAAACAACCGAAGTATGAATACTTTGAGGTCGTCCGACGGTAATGAAATTAAATATTTGCTTTACACTTATTATAATAGGTTGGTGGAATATTCTAGTTTTATATTGTGTGATTTTGTTATTCGCACTCTTCAGTTTGGATATTTATACTAAAGTTAAATCTCAAGTGGCCTACTTATTAGCAAAAGAAAATGTAGTATTAAAACGAAGACAATTTAATCATACATATTAACATAAAGCTCCACTTCGCACCTCAGTTTTCCAGGTTCAATCTCCACTCGTGTCGTGAAATTTCCGTGGTCGTTGATTGACAAAGCAAAACTCTTGTGATAAATTCATACTTACGCCAGACTAGTATACTATCTCAGCAGATACTGTATCACCTAGTCCTTGTATTGGTAAGCCTGTAAAATAATATAAAATACGTATTTTCAACGAAATTTTCGATCATTTACAGCACACTCAATGTTTTCCTGCCATCTTGTCATATTTTATGGCGTTTTGTTCATCCCACGTCTGATTATTAAAATGAAGACAATTTAAACACTCAGATTTACTATTGATTTGTATTTTACTATCACAGTATTACACTAGTTAACACTTTAGCAGATAACAAGAGACAAGCTCCTTGTCTGGCTACGTAGCCCTTTTTAACTACCCACAGCCCATCTACTTTCTTCGTCTAAATGCCACGAACATCTCTATACGAGAGCCTTTCATCGACAGCCATCGCCATCCGCCGGAAGTCTGCGCGTCTTAACGGAAGACAGTAAAGTCACGTGTTACATTAGTCTAATAAAATTGTTGTAATTAGAATAGAAACAAATCGTTATTAGTTAAATTAATTAAATGATAATTAATTTAAATAGGTTTTTAATAACAAATTCAATAACTCTGTGCGTCTTGATAAGATATTAAACTTTTATATAAACGAAGAGTCAAAAAAGTATTTTATTATAATTTTATTTCAAGAGCAATTTTAACCAATTTAAAATAGTTCAAACAGTAAACTCGCAAACTAACAAACAAACGTGTAATTCAAAATAATTTGAATTAAAGTTTATTGAATTAAGGTAAAAACCAAAAAGATCCCTTATGATGATCCTTGTCCATATATTAGGACAATGTTATAAAACATTGTATTACCTTATCATGCATATTTTTGTGGATTATAAAGAATCGTATATATATTGACAAAAAGATTCAAAAAATATTTGATTTCTTCATATTTCCACGGATACTCCCAGAGTGATAATGCACGCAACAGCTTGCACGTAAATATAAACGTGTTAGTAAAAGCCAAGTTAAAAATATTCTATTACTTTATACAGGATAGTAAGTAAAAGTAAAAGTAAGTAGCAGCCCATTAACGTCCCATTGCTGGGCAAAGGCCACCTCACTCCGAGGAGCGAGGGGTTTTTTGGAGCATAGACCCATCACGCTGCTCCACTGCGGGATAGCAGGCATAGCACCCAAGTGCACTCTCTATTTCTTCACTCTTATAGTCCTATGTGAGAATCCTACACGATCGGAGAGAGATCAGGCGCAGGACAGACGGCTTAATGTGCTCTTCGAGGCACGGGGGTGGATCTCACCGCCAACTTCCGAACTTATATTAATATAATATTGAGAAAATCTTTAATAGAAAAATCAATATTGATTTTTGAATTGGCCCGACCCGGGACTCGAACCCAGAATCTCATGTCTGTAGTCGAACATGCTCACCTCTAGACCAAGAGGCAGTTAACCACGATAACTATATTAAAATAGTATATAGCCTTACCATTTCTAATAGTGTGAATTTTCAAATGAATGTAAAGTAATATAATAAAGAGGAAAAATGTGTTTTTGTATGTAAGTTTGCAACATTTTCACACAAAAACTACCAGACCAATTTGAAAATTTTTTTCTCCATCAGAAAACTGCATTTTCAATGAGCGACATAGATTACATTACTTTCTCAAAAAATAAAATGAGTATCCCTGAGAAAAATACATTAATGTAAACCAAGGTGTGAAACAAGAAATCTGTTATCGCGTGGGCTGCGGAAACTATTGAAGATAGAACAAAAAAATCTTCTACAGTATTATAAAACGCATTAATATCTACAAAAAAGTACGCAATACCATATGTCTAACTAGTTTAATTATGCCACTATAATGACTTTTTAGAATTTTATAAGTTGATAAAAGTGGCGACAATAATCAAATCATATTATGCATACCTCTGTACTAATCTTTATCATAATAAATATTTTATTAAAGACCCTTTCAATACCTGTTAAATACTATTTAAATTATTAAAATCGGCCATTCCATTCAAAAGATATACAGATTTTAAAAATGTCAATCTAAAGATAATAATGTATCCAGAGTGCCAAATGTTGTGTACAGGGAAGTTCTTTTAACATTATAGAAGAAAGTTTTGCATTTTGAATTATTGTTTTTTTTTTAACAATTTATAATAATCAAGCTAAAAATTACTAGAACTATTTAAATTAGAACTATAAAAATTGTGGATTTTCTTATATTTCCACGGGAACAATACGAGTGATACCGCGGGGAACAGCTTGTATACAAATAAAAGCGTGTTAATAGAAACCGCTTTGTACACCGAGGCATCGTTTAATATCGGATAGCTGATATCATTCTCAAGACTTAGTTTAGCTGAAGCCCAGGTGGAAGCGGCGCTCGCTCCTGAATATTTAATTTAGCACTTCAACGCGCCAACGCCATTATAATATTGTGTTATTATGACTTTGTATACAAAGAAGCTTTAAGATGGCGCTTTTCGATGCCTTTATCCCTAAAAACGTAGGCGACAAATGATTCGACTATCTGATATATATATATATATATATATATATATATATATATCGGAGAATAGGAGAGAAGGGGTGAGCATAAAGCATAGGGCGTTCTCCGCCAACATCGTCATTAATGGCATCCACAATTCGATTTCCGAACTGTGGGCGTTGATGGGTAATGTTGGTGCAATCAAACACTTTATTAATTAACTAAGATTAAAATGTTTAATCACTTAATGTTCCCGACATTAATTTACACAAACTCCTGAATAATAATAGCTAGAAACTTGATAGTTTCAATAGTTGACCCCTCCGGCCGACCGTCACGCGAAAACTGCCGAGAGACGCGCGCCGGATTGTCACTCTTGACTCTGCCCCACGCCGATAGACAGATGGCGCCAGCGTTCCACAGATTATTGCACCGACATATATAAATCAATTGCTACTGTATTTTGATTTTGAATTATTTGTAAAAGTCCAGGGAAGATATACAAGGTAAATAGAAAAAAATGCTTGGAGTATAGCAAAAACATCAATATCACTCTCCCTTAGTAACAATTTCTACCTATCATACATTTCATGAACAATCAAATTAAAAAGTCGTGCAGAAATCAAATTAAATTTAAAAGTGAAATTTTTTTATTGGTTTTTGACAACGAACAATTTCTGAACGCAACTATAATATTTGACGGCCTTTGACGGGAATTTAGAAGTTATGTTTTTACTCTGTGTGAATGTGGCCTAGACGAAGGTTCTGTTTCCCACATCCTTCTCAATTGCTCCAAACTTTGCCACTCCATTTATGATCTTCTTCCTTTACCTACCTTGTCCTATAAATTTAGAGTATTTACTTACCTTTGTATATAATTGAAATTGTAAATATCTATGTAAATATTTTAAACGCAATAGAATTAAGCTGTAAAATAATGGTTTATAATTAGTCATATGTGTAATATTTCTGCATGTTGTTTTGTCCCCTTTTATGGTGGTGGTTTAACAATATATTTCAACTATTTATAGATAATCAAAATTATACTTCGGATGTATGATAAACCAAATAATTTCCATCGTGTCTTCTGAAACATACTTGACACTGGTGAGATAATCTGTGTCCAATTGGCGCACCTAAAAGACATTTAACAGAGAAGAAGAAGAAGTTAAGTTTTACAAAAGTAGAAATATTCTGCAATTATCTATGACGATGTAGGTAAATAAATAAAGTGATATAATCATTGCAATTACAAAAACTTCAAATGCTAGTTGACTCTTGATACGTAGGGGCTATCGATGCAACTATACATATCTATCAATCACGTTTTGATCGTTATATCAATTTTTTCATATCATGTTGCTATTAAAACATGATTTTTTAAACAATATATCAATAGTATTAGATAATAAAATAAATAGTCTTCACAATTGTCTTACAAAATTAGGATTTTATATCTGACTTTTTATAAGGAAGAGACGTTGGTTTGTTTGGGTGTTTGTTACTCAACCACACAAAAATGGCTAAATTGATTTCGCTGAAATTTGCCATACAAGTAGCTTAAGACTTAGGTTAACATATAGGATACTTTTTATCTCGATAAACAACCAGGCTTTACGATTATTTTCATCGTGAGTCATATAGACATCGCTGTAGTAAGTGTTGATTTTTGGCATTGATGACGTTAGTAATTGTTAGTACTGAAGTCTGAAAAACAAGCAAATCGAAAGTAGTAATAGATAAGGAAACAATAAAGCCATTATTATTATTTTATTAGTCTGCAAGTTGGATGTGTAGAGGCGAATATATAGAGCGCAGTAACCGGCGAGGGAAATTCATATGGAATAGCACTTTGTAGGCAAAGCGATCGGGTACGTCTCGTGGGAGACATAAAATTCCTAAACCTTCGCCAAAATTGAGAAACTTGTTGAAAAATCTTACTTGGGGAATAAAACAGTTTTATATGCCATTTTTCTTGCAGAATAAATTTGCACTCCCACGTGGATTTGAAGAAAGTTTCACTTATGGATTACACGCTGGCACTTGACAGCGATTCAAGTGATGACGATATATGACTTTACTAGCTCAATAATATATTGCGAATACATCAAAATGTTTCCAATAGTTACATAACTTTACTATGCGAAATACTACGCTCTTTCAATTGTTTCATATTTATTGCTGACAGGTTAAGGCTAGACTCATATCTTACCTGTTCTAGTACGCTAAACTGGTACGAGAATCGTACCGGAACGCAATTTCTTTCCTGTTTTGCACAATTTTTTCTACCAATCGTCTATAAAAATGGCGCTTCCATCATCTGTAAATACAAAAAAATCATTACAATTTGTTCGCGTTAAGAATGCAGTGAGTTTAGCTCCGCACCCTTACCAATTAAATAATTTTAAATTACAATGACAAGTTCATGTGTGCTTGACGTTGTAATTTGAAAAGATTTAAAAGTCACTGCATTCTTAACGCGAATGAACTGTAATATAAAGGGTACTTTAAAAAATAGGAACATAGTCGATTACTTTTATATGGCCTCGCTAGCGCAGTGGTGCTAGTACTCGTTTTGCTAGCAGAAGACCGGTGTGCCGTTCCCGGCAGAGCAGATTTGGGAAATCATATGTTCTAATTTGTTTAAGACTGAACTGGTGGGAGGCTTTGGCCGTGGCTAGTTATCATCCTACCGGCAAAGACATACCACCAAGCAAAGAGATTTGTGTTCTGGTATACGAACTGCCTCTAAGCAGTATAGCGCGCTTCCATCTTGGACTGTATCATCACTTACGATCCAGTGTGATCACAGACAACTGCTAACTGTCAGTAATTCAAAAATGAAAAGTGCGTGCGTATCAAGTACACATGTTAGAAATGAAAATTTAGATTTCCAAGAATTAGAGGTATATAGTATATACGTAATTTGATTGTCATTAAAATATTAAGTGTCGAAAATCAATACAGATACTTCATTGAAATCTCTAATGGCAGAATTGTAAATAAAAATGCAACGAGATTTTTGTCAATATTAGAAATTGTTAATTAAATTTTTGTTTTTGAATTTAAAATTTAGAAAAGAGAATATATGAAATATTTGATGAAATATTGTTAATTAAATTATTAATTGACCAGGCCTGATCACTCTCTGATCGTATCGGATTCCCGGACTATGAGAATGAATGAATAGAGAGTGCACTTGTGTACTATGCCTGCCAGTCCGCATTGGAGCAGCGTGTAGGGTCTGCTCTAAAAATCCTCTTCCATATGAGTGAGGAGACCTCTGCCCAGCTGTGGGACTTTAATAAGCTACTAGTTACCTTAACTTTTTATGTTATTTGTAAATAATAAAACCACTTAACCTGTAATCAAATTAGCATAAAAAACGCTGCACATCTTCGTGTCGCTAATCACGCATCACGTCCGTCAAAATTTCACCCCCATGCGCCTAAAGAAGTATAAAAAGAGTACTATCAATTTCTTAAACGATTTCTAGACTTTCTTTCTACTACAAATATCTGAAAGTTCTTCTGAAAATTATTTCACTTTAAATCTGTCACGATGAATCTTATTCCCCCCAAGGATGTCATTTCTTTATTTGCGTGTTTATTTCTGTTCAGAGCAAAATTGAACACAAACTTTTAAATTGATGCATGTTATAGGGCCATTGAGGTCGCCAACGTATATGCAAAGTGATCGATCGATGACAAATAACACTTTGCAATATTTGTAACCTACTTCCTTTTCATGGCGATGATATGGGGTTGACAAGTAATATAAGGTTTTATTACAAATATGGGCAATAGGGGTAGGATTAGATTCATTTTTATGGTGTTTAAAATGGTGTTCTGTAATCTTTTCATATATGAAATGTAAAAGTTAAATTACTCCAATATCTAATATTTAACGTAGTAAAATATGACATAGATTTTATAAAAGAATGTAGCGTGTGCATAAGACCACACGACAGAAGTGAGAACTTCATAAATGTTAGGTTAATTGTAATAATTACATTTGTACTGTTTTAAGGAGGTGTGGTAAGCCAAGGGAATTACTATGAGACCTGTAGCTTGATTTCTTAGGTAGATATATAACCTATAAGTTTTTCATTCTTTAGTTAGTTTTATTTTTATAGGCTGCAGCTGAAAATCATCGCCGCGCGTCCGGACTTTCTAGCTCGGACACATAGAAATTCCTGAGCTGCAGACCTTTTCTACATTGTATATATATAGGTAAATAGTAAGTTTAGTATTTATCATTTACAATAGTTTAAGTTTGTCTATAAATAATTGTATTGTTTTCTTTAATTTTTTGTTGATAATTGTGCATGCAATGGAGAATAGAAATTTATTCTTTCTTTCTTTCTTTCTTTTTCATGGAAAATTATTATGTGCCAGACATTATACACAGCCGACTAGATGTCTACAATTAGATAATGTTATTGTTAATTACATAAAAATAAAAGCTTAGCGCACAACTAGACGGTCGAATTGTATCATAGATTAGCCAGAGATACACAGGCAGACCGAAATTTATTTTAGAGATAAATGATTGTGACTTAAATACGATAAAACTGCTTTAATTTGGGTTTGTGGCCATAGAAATTTTTACATATAAATTACCCACCTGAAATACAAATTAAACGTACTTATAAACGCAATAAAAATCTAATTTTCAATTAAATTAAAATATTTTAACGGGTACACACCACGATGGCGTTTTTGAGTTTTGTCGATATTTTGACCTAGTAAGTGATGGTATAGACTAAGATAGAAGCGCGCTAATCTGGTAAGAGGTGATATACCTCTTATGATTTCTACAAAGCATCGTTCCGGAACACAAATCTCTTTTTTTGGCGATTTGTTGATAACGACGTATCTGCTGTAGGCGGTTGTGTCAAGCTGTCAGGAGCAAAATCGCCTACAGCAGTGACGTCGTGACCACAATCCATGCAATGGGGTCAAAATATCGACAAAATTCAAACGCGCCATCGTAGTATGTAGCCGTTAAAACAGTTTTCAATATGTCGATAAACCACGAAAATTTTAGTTAAAAAAAATATTTGTCGGAGAATAAGAGAGAAGTAAGCATAAAGTATAGAGGCGTAGGGTTCTCCGCCGACAGAGTCATTAATGGCATCCATAATTTCCATACTGTGGGCGTTGGTGGGTAATGTTGGTGCAATCAAACACTTTATTAATTAACTCAGATTACAATGTTCAATCACATAATGTTCCCGATATTAATTTACACAGACTCATTAATAATACTATTATTATTACTAGGAACGTGACAGTTTCAAAGTCCACCGCACCGGCGGGTCGTCACCCGAGAACTGGGGAGACGCACGCTTAACTCTGCCTCACGCCGATAGACATATGGCGCCAGTGTTCCACAGACTATTGCACTCTGACATATATATTTAGCGTATATCTTTCATATGAATTTAGTGTATAATAAAATGGCAATAATTTTTATAGAAAGGGATTTTGGAGTCTAAACCGCAGTTTCTTTCTTCATACTCCGTTTAAGCTTAATAATGTATATATGATATATTAAATAATGAATTAAAATATAGCAGTAACGATTTAGTTATAATTTTACTTGTACCAGCATTACAAAGCTGAGCGTGAGGATTCAGTTACATTCAATACTCACAGAATAAAGCGTACAACATTATTTATTTACTGAAAAATTAGGCAAAAATACAATTACATAGTAAACCTCTGAAAGTTCGAAGCTTTCGTTTTAACCTGTCTTGATAAATGAGTATAAATGATATAGTAAGATATCAAATTATGTACAATGATTCATAAGGAGAAGAATTCAGTATATCCGAGAAATATGAGTTGTATATTTTGGGACATCCGCTGGGACAGCTGCCCACTTTATCATAATGACGGCCGCTCTCTGAAACATGACTTAAATATTCAAGATCCTTTCAACTACTACGGTAAAAGGTAACAAAATTATAAAACGAATTACTTGAGGAACACGTGTAATAAAATATATGTACAGTACAGTTCCTTATAGTATTTATATGTCTTTAAAAAGCAAATATATTTTAAGCTTGACGGCCTCGCTGGCACAGTGGTGCGAGTAATCGCTTTGCAAGTAAATCGGGGTCGATCCCCGGTAGGGTGAATTTAGAACATTGTATTTTCTAATTTGTTTGAGTTTGGACTGGTGGGAGGCTTCGGCCGCGGTTATTTAGCTACGAGCAAATACGTACAGCCAAACAAAGAGAGTTGTGTTCCAGTACGATACTGTGTAGAGGTATATTGCATCTTACCAGATTAGCGCGCTTTCATCTTAGACTGTATCATCACTTACCATCAGGTGAGATCACAGTCAAGCGCTAACCTAGCAATAGAAAAAAAAATTGTTCCACGCGTTTCTAACATAAAGTAGCCTAAGTTACTTCTAAAATTTGGTAATAAATAAACTGTCATAATCGATTTCAGGAACAAAGAAATAGCCACTCATATATTGAATTTAATAAGACAGACGGACAGAGTTACCTTCACATTTATAATAGTCTAAAACTGACGATACTTCCATCTCTTACAAGTCGTTTTTCAAATTAAAATGTAGCCTATGTCCTTTCTCCGGCTCTATATTATTTCATTTAAATCGGTTTAGCATTTTTGTCGTGAAAGCGAGACAGACAGATGTTTATTGATTTTGATGCCAAATCGAGCAATGCCATATGGCTTTTAAATGTATAAATATAGACACACTAATGACAATACCTAAACCCAAATATAAACACTAAATTTAAAGTTTTAAAACTGCTGATTTATAAATAAATAGCAATAAGAATGTAGATCAATAAAGGACATCCAGAGATAATGAAATCTTTTCCTTTTTAAAAGAATCACGTCTCGATATTTGCGATTTATTATTAAGAATCTGTACGTACCAACTCTTAATCATTTAAAAGTCTAGAAAAAACGTCTGCCAACCCGCAGTGGTGGTTCTATGTTCTGACAACCCTCTCTCCTGTGAGTGAGAAGGTCTGTGCCCAGCAGTGGGACGTCAATGGGCTGCCACTTACCTAAAAATAATTGGGATGTAGATGTGTTATGGACACAACCGTTCGTTTTACGTGACTACATCTCGTAACGGGTAATAGTTTCTATCGGGGTTTCCCCCTTCGCCACGCACGATGTGTTACAATCCTTACTTAGCGTAATAAACCCTTTG
The DNA here is from genome assembly GCA_015832385.1 of Elymnias hypermnestra. Lineage (NCBI taxonomy): Eukaryota > Metazoa > Arthropoda > Insecta > Lepidoptera > Nymphalidae > Elymnias > Elymnias hypermnestra. The sequence goes on along the minus strand of JACTOM010000110.1, from coordinate 5,750,641 downwards.
ATTTTTTACCTATTCAGTGGTGTTATTATATTTTAGATAGAAGAGATGGATATGTAGCTACAAAAGCAAACTGTATCCCTCGATTTCTTATCATACTCATCAAAAGAGATAACAATATTTTTTTTAAATTAAAATAAATTAATTAAATTAAAAACCTTTTATTCGATTCAGTCACACTTAACTACATACAACAATAATACAATAGACAAATATACTAGATACATTATAGATAAAATTTTATTATAGTTAAATGTGACACCGACGTGGGAGCACCGCTCAGCTACTAATGTGGGACTTTAGCCCAACGCTGGTTTTCAGCGGCGACCCTAAATATATCATATTATAAATAAATATACTATATACAGATAAATAAATAATAATAAACAATAAATGAGACATAAATAAATAAAATAAATGAGACGAGAACGTCAGTATCAGCCTTTGCTGTTGTATAAAATGATTACTTAAAATTTAAAGGGGATAGACGTGTAGGGGTAAATAAATAGTGGTTATACGATGAATATGGAAAGATGTTATATATTTCATATGGGATGGGCGGATGAACAACTAATATATACTAAACAATGTAAATATATAATAAAATAAATATCATATAAGAGTCTACTGGAGTGGAAAATGACAAGGAAGTAAGGGGTTTTTTTACTATATTTCCCGTTCACGCCAGTTTATCCGATTTAACCTTATATATCTAACATTATATAAAAACTGCTCGACCAATTGTAATTTTTTTTCACCATTACAAGCTGCATTTTCATTGAGTGACCTAGGATATATCATCATCGCGGGTGCAGGGGAAACTATTGATTAGATAAAAATGTTCTACAATATTATAGAAAGTATTAATATCTACAAAAAAGTTAAGGGTACTATATATACAACTACTGTAATTATGCCACTATAACTACTTTTGTACATTTTAAAAGTTAATAATAGTGCCGCTAATAGTCAAACCATATTATTCATACTTCTGTATTACCCTTTATCCTGTTAAATGATATTTTATTAAAGACCGTTTTAATACCTGTAAAATACTGTTTCAATTATTAAAATAACACAATCCATTCAAAAGATATAAAATTTCAATCTAAGAAAATAAGATCGGTATTTACGTGGATAAAACTGCAGGGTATTGCTAGTTTATATATATGTCGGAGAATAATGGACAAAACGGAGAAGCATTCATTTCTTATTCTGTGGGCGTTCGTGGGTAATGCTGGTGCAATTAAAAACTTTGTTAATTAACTCGGATTTTAATGTTTAATTACTTAATGTTCCCGATATCAATTTAAACAAACTCATTAACAATAATAGCTAGGAACGCGACAGTTTCAATAGTCGACCACTCCAGCCGATCGCCGCACGAGAACTGCCGAGTGACGCGCCGGACTGCCACTTATCGACTCTGCCCCCACGCCGATACAAAGATGGTGCCAGCGTTCCACAGACTATTACACGCGGACCAGTGATCCACAGACTCGTGCACTCCGACATATATAAAAGCAACTCTTCTTTTCTTTGTTATCGATAAACTTGAAAACTACTAGACCAATCGGCATGAGACCATGACCATTCGACGCGGAATTAATTGTAGAAGGTTTTAGGCTATTCATTTTTTGAATTCCATCAACCCTTTAAAATTTTTTTTTTCAAATTTATGTGGACAGTCATTTTTTTCTGGTACGAAAACTCGAACGCACAGAGACTGGCAAAATGTCTAACGTCACTTTAATGCTTCTAAACGCGTTACCACACACCCTTCCACGCATTCAACCACGCACTCCCACGCATCCACCCACGCACTCCCACGCATCCACCCACGCACTCCCACGCATCCAGCCACGCACTCCCACGCATCTACCCACGCATCCAAAAGGTTGTGACATGAATTATTAGACCGTTGTCTATAGCAACGGTTTTGTTAATTCATTTCTAGCTTATGTAAATATGGCATTCATTTATGCTACTATCTTTTGTTTAAAAATTATTCATCTTTCTTAGGTTTCAAAACAAAAAAGATTCTGTGTGTCATTTAATCGATTGTGTTTTGTTTAGTATTTGTAAAACTGAAAGCTGCCACATTCCAAATCTTTTTGACAGAACGAAGTCTGTCGGGTCTGCTAGTGTATTATATATTAAAAATTACCGAATTTGAGACACCATTGAAAAGAAATCTTTGTTCATTCGATGTGAGTGTCGTTTTAGTATTCGTCTTTAACCGTTGTTGAAGAAAATGCGAGGAGAGATTAAATTAAATGTGACTTCACTCGATATCACCGGAAAATATTTCAAATTACGCGTTCTCGTGACAGTTGTTTGTTTCCAATTTATTTTGTAAATCACGCTGTCTCTTATTACATCTCGTTGACAAATAATGAATTTTCTGATTTACTCGTGTATTATGAAGAGTAATTTAAGATTTCGTAACGTGTTTCTACATCTGTATTAAATATCTTACCTATATAATTTTGCAAATGTATATGTGACTTCAATTGTTAAAAATATTAGTACTTCACATACAATTCATAATTTTCAAACTAGTATTACGTAACGTCGTCTTGTATATCTATAAAAGGATGCACTAAATAATAATTACTTCACTATTTAAATTAATACAATTTAGCACTACTTCTCCTAAATCAACTACTTTACAAAACACAGCTTGAAAGACTATCTTAACTATATATATATAAACAAAAATTTATTTTTATATATTATATGTAAGTTTCTAGCGCTGTTCTGCCCTATTGTTTATTTTAGTCTGCTTCTTGACATAATAAGGTATTTTGGAAGACATAGATTGTAGCATTAAGACCGCCTTATTTACCGCACGCAATAATTATAGTAATAAGTTCCTTCATTGATATGTCTTTTTCTATTTTTATCTTGCGTGCAATAAAGTGTTTTCACTCTCTCTCTCTCTCTTTTAAGGAAATAGTTCCATTCGTTTTTGTTACCTCGCATTGCATAACAGTTAGCAATGATTTTTAAGTGTTGCTACTATATTACTTAATAACTCACAACATTTCAGAGTTATCCGTATTGTCTCCCAACTATCTAGTCTGACAATTGTCACGTTCCTCCTGGGCTAAGCGCGAGTACTGATGAAGCGATAGGGAGGCGCGATCGGCCTAGGCGCTTGGGCCGCATTTTTCGTGCGTAGATTAATGTAAACCGGCTTTACAGACTACCATTTTTTTTTTAATCTACATAATGCTATATTTATTTTTATAGAAAAACGAATTTAAAAACTAAAAATTTCACGTAGCTTCTCGCTGCTTTGAACTTTGATGGTCCAATGGTTAGACACATGGATTCTTCCTAAAAGTCATGAGTTCTAGGCCTGTGTTGGGCAATACCAAGTTATCGTTGTATGCTAATGTGCCGACTTTATGAATTATAGGAAAACAACGCAAGGTAATTTGCTAATCCCGGGATCATTCAGGTATATGAGTAGCACTCCAAACCTCAGTGGATTAGTATGGTGGGTCTATGCTCTTAAACCCTCTCTCCTTTGAGTGAGGAGAGCCGTGCTCAGGAGTAACTACGTATTAACGTCCCAACGTTATTAGGTAGTTACATCCTTTATTTTGGAGAGTCTAGTCGAAAATTTTGTTCCTGTACACTCACAACTCTTTTAGGTTAACACTTGACTGTAACCTCACCTGATGGTAAGTGATGGTGCAGTCAAAGATGGTGGCGTATAACGTGAAAATAAATAATTTACCTGTTATTTTCTACACAGCAACATAACGAAACGCAATTTTCTGCTTCCAAAATAAAATTATAAAGTAAGTAACTACCAATTAACGTCGCAATCCTGGACATGGGTCACCTCACCTGAAGGAGAGAAGATTTTAGAGTACAGATCCACTGCAACGCATTTTTTTTGTTTGGCGGTACGTCTTCTGGTAACTACAGTCTGTACGCATTATGAATGCAGTGAGTCAGCATTCTAGTCCTGCCCCCTAAGCAATCAGAACTAATGAAGTCTTCTCAAATTAGAAAGTTAAGTTCGCAGGGACCAGGTCTTAAACCAATCAAATCATTTAAAATTACAAGATCGAACTGGTCACTGTGAACTTGACCTTGATATTTGAAAAGATTTGATTAGTTGGGGGGGGGGGGGGAGAATGATGACTAACTGCAATCTTAACGCGAATAAAATGGAGCCTCCCACCACTCCAGAAAAAAACAAGGTCTTAAGTTTTCTCTTTGAGGAATAGCATCTTTAATTATCGCCAAGAGAGATTACAATGCAGTGCTAACTTCTCAGCAATAAAAAGCTATATGGTTAGGTGTATATCACTGTACTACAATTTGTTTAATGTCTTTTGTTTTAAAAAAACAAAAAAAGCTCTTCTGCAAATCATTTGCAGACAATTGTTAAGATAAAATAAGCCATGAGCATGTCGCAAAGCGATCTATTCAGATACCCAGCCCTGTGAACCACTTTGCGGGATTCCACAACATTAAAGCTGTGTTATCTTAAATCGAGAATCTGAAATTCGTTATTTTGATACTAGTTGTTGAGAATCTTGAAAAATAAATCGCTGGTTTCTTATGATGTGTGATTTTCCAATTTTATTTACCAATTTTAGATGAATACAGTACCACTCAACCGTCCATCGGTCCGTCGGACTATGTGTCTCGCCCATTACCACTTCAGCTTCGTGATTCTTGGGGCTATGTTGTATGTATTCTCCTCATTTGATCGCGTAGAGAAACTCCAACCATCAAGTCACACAGCGTGCTATGAAGAGGGCTCTCTCCATAGCACGCTGTGTGACTTTGAGCACGTTTCCGATCCATAGGTGATCATTATAAAAACACCAACCCACATTAACTAACAACTTTTATTCTCTCTACTATTGAAATATACACAACTTGCGCTGTACTAATAATTACTATTTCACTTAAAACAACAGCAAAATAAGGCAGCACGAGAGACTCAGATCACATGATGGTTCTGCCCGTTAAAGTTACCTCGTATTGCATAAAATTTCGTAATATTGCACAATGTTTTTAGTATTTTTAAGTGTTGACACCTAATAATTATAAATCTAAAACGTAACAAGAACGAAAAAAATATGTATGATTTTACAATTACACATTACAAAAGAAGATGAAAAAATAAAACCAGCTGCTTGACAATTTAAATTTGAATTATTTTTTTCTTAAGCTATTCTATTTCATGTCTGTGACTTCTGCTATGAAGAATTAGGACTTTTTAAAGCATCTACATATACGTCTAGAAACATATTTTGATGCAAGATTTTCTTATGTTTGATCGTGTTAGCAATTATTAATTTATTGGAATATGTATTGGTAAAACGGAAGTTTTACAATTATTAATTTACTACAATTATTATTTAAAAACAAACGGAAACATACACGAAAGAGCGTGTATCTTTCCCGGGTAAAGATACACGATGGCACAGTGATGGTTTTCGATAGTAAGTGTATGAAAGTAGTAAAGTGATAAACAGTTAAAGTGCTGTGAATAATAAATAAATCATTGTGAAAGGATAAAGTGTATAATTTATTGTATTAAATATTTGTAGAATTTTAATAAATAGTTTGGAATAAATTATATTTGTTTAAAACCACTTCGGAACATTGAGCTTTCAATCGTGATGACAAAAGATCACACGTTTGGAATTTAAAAAGAAATGATAACCATCTTTTTAACCGACTTCAAAAAAAGGAGGAGGTTATCAATTCGTCTGGTTTTTTTTTATGTTTGTTACCTCATATCTCCCGACTGGGTGGACCGATCTTGATGATTTTTTTAAATGAAAGGTGGTGCTCGTCATAGGGTCCCATTTTTTTTCAAACCAGTTCTGATGATGGCATCCTTGACAAAACCGGATAAGGCTGACACCGTCTCCGAATATAACAATACGAAGAACCCTATAAAGGAATACGCAATATTTCTTACTTTTTGGATCATATTAATGTATTTGTAAGTTTGTTTTGAAGGCGGTTCTTTTTTTGTTAAAATTTTATATATATATATATATATATAAAATTTTAATATATATATCAAAATCATTAAACCCTCATTAACCTCTCATATTTCTTATCAAACGCTCTGCCACTTTTTTTATATCCCTAAATATAATAAGCTATTCCTGATCCTGTAGAAATATGAGGCAATATCTACTGATCGCAAAAGGAAGCGCTGCTAAGTTTCATCTCAATTGCGAATATTGCAAGAATTCTTTCAATGAGTGAGTGAGTTTAATAATCTAAAACCATCTACGAAATATCGCCTTTCTAATGAATCTAGTTTGAAGTACATAAGTTGGCTGGTTTCAAAGTCTACAAAGGACATTGATACAAAGAACTTTTGTTTTGTACACATAGAAAATAATTGGTTTCCGTACAGACATTCGCCCTCTATTTCACCACCTTTGATATAGATTAAATACAATGTTTTTAGGTTCCGTCTATTTACCGTTATATACCGTGTATAATATTAGTATTGATTATTTAACCCAAAGCTCACATCCACTTTGCTCCTGTTTTTCTTATCTAACTTTTATCTTTGCACTAACTACCTTACACCACAGCTGTTTCGGGAGTAAAAGCTTTTCTGCTAAGAGGTCTACTCATATAACAGTAAAACCGCTTCCGCCTGCTTTATTAGTAAAGTTTACATATAAAATCGCATTATTTAAATATTTAATATTAAGAAATATGCTCAAAAGTTTTTACTGTGTCTGTTTTTGTAAGTGTGGATTCAAAGAACTTTGCGCTTCAGTTTTGATTGAATGATTTAAAAGATTAAGTTTATAACGTATATAAATAAGTTAATACGTACATGGCACTTATACTCATATACGTATATACGTATTTTGTCTGTTAATTTGCAATAGTATTCAAAACAGCTGCATCAATCGATTTGGCTGTTGTTTTATTCCGAAGTCATTCCAAGAATTGAAACTGTAAAGAATTGGGAGATACAAAAAATTTGCTGTCAATTCCAGGCTGATAATATATATCATATTGAGCCACATGTTTGGTTAAGCTAGTATTGAAATAAATTGTAGTATCTTTTACAAAACCAACAGCTTTGGTATAGTAAATGTTTACAAGGTGCTTATAATAAAAGCTCAACTCAAAAATATCAACTGTCAGTTTATTCTAAGTCAGTGACTAAATGGTTAAGTTAATAATTTGATATATAGGTTGATGTAAAGAGAGATAATACCCTTACAGATATAAAGGACATTTTAAAACAAAGAAGATTACAAATACCATGTAGCATCTTAATTTGCCACTCGTCAAGTAATAATTTAATATACTATTTTTCATAAAATGTACAATAAAAAATATTTCAAAAATTCTCTTTTCTAAATTTTCAATCGTCGTCGTCGTCGTCGTCGCTTCAAACCGATGGACATCCACTGCTGGACATAGGTCTCACGGAATGACGTCCACAAGACCCGATCTTGCGCCGCCTGGCTCCAGCTGCTACCGGCGACCCTTTGCCTACACTGCGCCGTCCAGTGCGGGGTCGCCACTCCAGCACTTTCGGCCCCCAATGTCCATCGGTCCTTCGGATTATGTGCCCCGCCCATTGCCTCTTCAGGTTCGCGATTCGCAGGACTATGTCGGTGACTCTGCTTCTACTACGGATCTCTTCATTTCTGATTCGATCACCGATCATAGCCCTCTCCATCGCACGCTGAATGACTCTGAGCTTCCGCTTGAGGCCCATAGTCAGCGACCACGTGTCAGAACCATGGGTCACACAGGCAACACGCACTGTTCGAAATTTTCAAAACAGAAACAAAATTAAATTAATAATTTGACAAAAAACACGTGACACTTTTATTTACAATTCCTCATTTGAGATGTCAATAAATGATTTGTATTAATTTTGAAAACTTGTAATGCTTTGATGACGATTAAATTTATTAAATTCCTAACATATCTTCCTTCTTCCTTCCCTCTAAGTCTCGGAAATCTAAAGTTTTAGATTTGTATAAATTTAAACACGATTTAGTTTGCCAAAGAAGTTCCACTTCTGACACGCACGCTCTGTTAATTTTTTTATCTTGAAATGTATTTTGAATCAAGACATCAAGGTTTGGTTTTATTTGATAATAGATTGGATTAAACCATTAAGTTTGCCATTTTTAGTTAGTACCCATGAATCTTTAAAGAAGCTGGATTGAATATATGGAATAAGGAGTAATACAAGCTCAACATTCTATGGTAAATTGCATTTATCCATGGTCCTATAGTTATGTTTGACAGGGATATCTAGTATTTATAAAACACAAATGTAATTGTCGCTGACAGATGTAATTAAGGTTGAAAGTCGTCTAAATTAATGGCACAGCAGTTTAATTGTTAACCCCAGTAATAATGCTAATATCGCCACGTAACTCTTCCGGGGTGTCTGCCTACTGTCACTTACTATTTATGTCAGCACGAATTTGGGGCTTTGGGGGCGGGCACCTCATAAATCAAAGCCACAGTACTTAGCACTGTTACCATGTTTTACAGTATTTTAACCTAATAATAGACATTAAGTAAATCGTTCTATTTATTGTACGTAAAACGTAATTAGGTTACGTTATTATTTATTGTTCGTGTCACGTAATTGGTTTTGTTAACGTTAGGATTGTTAACGTTTTATTAACCGACTTCAAAAAAAGGAGGAGTTAATCAATTTGTCTGTATTTTTTTCTATATTTGTTACCTCATAACTTTTGGCTGGATGAACCGATCTTGATGATTTTTTAAAATGAAAGGTGTTTTTTTTAAATCCAGTTCTGATGATGCATATATGAGAAAATCGGATACCTCTTAAATTTGCATTAAGCATGTGCTCGAGAGAGAAACATCAACGCATGAACTAAATTTAAATTTTAGAAATATTGGTGTTTTTAATTCAATCTTAAGTGAATCTTTGAGTTATTAGTCTTTTAAGTTATATAAATTTGTTAATGATTTTCTCAAAGAATGTTAGTTTTTTTTGTTTGTAATTATATTTCTTTTTATTGCTAAATTGTTGTGTGTTAGTTTATAAATTGACGATGGAGCTGGCGTGTATTATTAATTACAAAAGCCCCTTACAAAGAAAAGAAAACAGACTCTTGCGTATTAGTGTTGTGCTGTTTTTATGTTGTTGTTGTGATTACAATATAAAAGACTGGTTCTAGCGGGGTGGCAAAATAACTAACCTGTAACGTAAGAATATTAGGTTGCGGGTTGGATCCCAGGTGTGACGATACATACATACATACATAACATCACGCCTCATTCCCATAGGGGTAGGCAGAGACAACATCCTTCCACTTGCCACGATCCTTGCATATCTCCTTCGCTTCTTTCATTCTCATTAAACCTTTCATACAAGTTCGTCGGTTTAGAGTACTCTTGACCTGGCCGTTATTTAAAATGTCCTGGATTTGGTCCAGGAACGTTCGCCTTGGTCTTCCCCTTCCAACTTTCGCATTCACTCTTGACTCATAAATCCTTTTTGTCAGTCTCCTTTCATTCATTCTCTCTACATGCCCAAACCATCTAAGCATACCTTTCTCAATTTTAGTCACTACGTCTTCTTTTATACCACAACGTTCTCTTATCACACTATTTCTTACTCTGTCACTCAGTTTTAATCCACTCATGCTTCTCAACGCTCTCATCTCTACCGCATTTATTTTACTTTTGTGATTCTTCTGCCATACCCAACTTTCACTACCATACATAAGTGTTGGCACCAACACTCCAGCATGCACTGCCAGTCTAGCCCTTTGAGACACCATCTGGCTATTCATAAAAGCATGCAGAGCACCATTTACCATATTCCCTGCATTCACTCTCCTTTCGATATCACTTTCACATGTTCCATCTTTTGTAAATTTAGATCCCAAGTATACAAATTCTTTCACCTCTTCCACTTGTTCCCCATCTATCAAAATATTGCCATTCATCATAGATTCATCTCGTTCAAAAAGCATAACTTTCGTTTTGTTTACATTCACTTTCATTCCTTTCCCTTTCAAAGCTTCATTCATAATATTTAGCATCTCCTGTAGCTCGTTAGCGGATGACGCAAGTATTACTTGATCATCAGCGTAGAGTAAACATTTGATGAGTAATTCATTCATTCTTAACCCATACATACTTTCTTTTAAATCTGTCAAACATTTATCCATGAAAAGGTTGAACAGCCATGGTGACGCAACACATCCCTGTCGAACACCTCTTTCGACAGGAAACCACTCCGTGTACGCTCCGTTTATTCTGACACAGGCACTAGAACCCTCATAGAGAGACTTCAATGCTTGGATCAGACAACCGCTCACCCCATACGTAGATAACGTTGACCACAGCTCATTCCTCACCACTCGATCATAGGCCTTTTCTAAATCTACGAACGCGCAATAAACTTTTTGGTGTTTAGCCAAACATTTTTCAGTTATGCACCGTAAAGAAAAGACCTGATCCGTACATCCCATTCCTCTTCTAAATCCCGCTTGCACGTCCCATATTTTCCCATCAGTTTCATTAATCACCCTTTCAATTAATATCTTTGCATACAATTTGCCGACGACACTAAGAAGGCTGATACCGCGGTAATTTTTGCACTCCTGCTGTGACCCTTTTCCTTTATATAGAGGGACAATTACGGCCTTGCTCCAATCTCTTGGGACTTGACCTTTCTCCCAGCATATATTGAAAAGGCAGTACAGCTGAGCTACCACAATCCCGCGGCCAGCCTTCAGCATCTCGACTGACACTCTGTCATACCCAGCAGCCTTACCTGATTTCATACCTTTTATCGCTTTCATGATGTCATCCATACTAATCTCGCTATCACTTGTCTTACATTCATTGCTATCCGCAGAGGCCATATTTACCTCTGCTTCATTTCTTTCAAACAAACTTTCAAAATGATCCTTCCATCTCTTCAATATCCATTCTTCTCCTTTTATTAAACTTCCATCTAAACTTCTGATTTTACAAAGCTCCGAGGAAGTAGATCTCCCTCGGGCAAATTGTATTGATTTCCAGAAAAACTTTTTGTTTGACTGAAAATCATCAGAAAGTCTCCTATCATACATATCACTGTATTCTTCTTTTTTCTTTCTTACAGCTTCTTTCACGATTACTTTCACCCTTTTGTATTCCATTCTTGCCTTTTTTACGTCATCATTCGTTGCCTTTTGCATTCGTTGGTTCGCTTTTGTAGCCAACCAATCGGACCAAGCTTTCTTCTTTTCACACACAGCTGCTTGAACATTTTTGTCCATCCACAAATTCTTCTCTTTCTTACCTTTCCTCCTTTTAGACACGCCACATACATCAATAGCAGCACCAACCACTCCATCTTTAAATTTATTCCATAAACTTTCAATCTCATTTCCTTCGTCTTCACTCTTGAATCGCCCACTCAAATTTTTCAGATATTCTTCTCTAACATCCTCTTCTTGCAATCTCTCCACTTTTATTCGTTCAAGAATGCTCGAGGTTTCCTTCTTTCTATGGCGCCACCGATTAAAAAGACCACCGATTCGGGCAACGACCAGGTAGTGGTCAGTATCGATGTCGACCCCGCGGTATACTCGAGCATCTAGAACTTTCTTCTTCAGTTTTTCGTCCACAATTACAAAATCAATCATACTTCTAGCATTCCCTTCTTCCCTTGTATACACATGAATCCCCTTGTGCTCAAACATAGTGTTTGCCACAAAAAGACTATGTTCCACACATATTCCAAGCAAACTTCGTCCATTTTCATTCACCCGTTTGTCACCAAACATACCAAGAGTCCTTTCATATCCATCACGTTTCACACCTACCCATCCATTAAAATCTCCTAACATAATTATTCGCTCATTCGGTTCACATTCATTCAACGTATCACTCACACTTTCCCAATACTCATCTATTTCTTTTTGGGCTTTATTGGACTTTCTGGTGCCCAGATCCGTCGGAGCATAAGCACCCAAGACAAAGATCCGAGTAAGTCCAACTTTTAGCCTGATCCAGATGAGTCTAGGACTCACGTATTTCACTTCTTTCACACAATCATCCATTCTTTCGGAAAGTATGATACCAACTCCCTGACAGCCTCTCTTATCACTGCTTACACCAGACCAGTAAGCTGTGTAAGGGCTATGTTTCGTGGTATCACATCCTTTCCTCTTTGTCTCATTCACGCAGAGTACATCTATGCACCTATCATGCATCATCTGGCATACTTCATCAATCTTTTCATTCATTCCTCCTCTTACATTCAAAGTAGCAAAGCGGCTCTCGGTAGCCCGCTTTTCGCCCCCATTAGGAACGTGACGTGATGGATTGCGAATCTCATCGCCGCCATTTTTGGAATGTAATAATATCACCATTGCGTTCCCACGAGTAGCAAGGGAACATAGGTCCATTCTGGCAGAGCCCCGCATGCCAGAATAAGGCTAGCCTATTTCTGGGTTCGCCCGGTCCCAGGGCCACCGCTTGCGACTAGGCAAATGCCCCTAGCCATGAGTCCCTCGGCACGGTACACCTTGGACTGGCAGGAAGTGGGTAGGAAAATGGAATAAAAGGGGGGAACGGGTCAAAAAGATAGGAACTTTGTAAGGAAGAGAAAGGAAAATATAAGGTAGTAGGATATTACTGACTCGGAAGACCAGAGAAGATTCAGTAATAGCTCGGGGAGCCGGGATCGCATACCCGTGTACCATACTATGACTATCGGACAAATAGACAAAGATGTGTACCCCCTGGCATATGTGACGATATCATTGTAAATTTAACTTTGTTAAGTTGTTTCATTTAAACGGTGCTTTCTCATATGAGCATCACGGTGTACACATTGAGATAAATTTGTTACTTTACTTCAGATTCACTAAAAACCAAAAAATTTAACAAAAAAAGAACCGCCTTCAAAGTAAGAGTTGTTTTGAAGGCGGTTCTTTTTTCGTTAAAATTTTTATTTCTACTATTACTTCAAATGTTCTTCAAATTTAATGCAAGATATTCTGAAATGAAATTAAGTTGGTTGGTTATTTTTATTTTAACACTAAACGTCATAATTTTAAAACTTTTTTCTAAATTCTACAAAAAACAATCGCAAAATAGAGTAAAATTAATATATTTTTTGTAGCAATTTTATTTCACCACTTATAAATTAATTTGCTCTACAATCCACTTCTACTAGCTATATATGTAAGACTGTAGATGGTTGGGTGACAACACCGATACTTCTGGAATATTGGGGGTTTTGAGTGATATAGAGGCAACACTTAAAAATACCAAAAATCGTTTTGTAATATTACGAAATGCCATACATAGACCATTGGTTAAAAATACAATGAGATATTTTAAAAAATCAATATCTTTGGCGACTCCTCCACATCATTCAAACGTAAGCAGAAATCGTATTTGATGAACAACTAGTTTACTTTCTTTCCTTTTCACCTTATTTTATAGTAATTTATTTTTTAATTATTATACGTAAGTTTTTAGATTTATAACTATTTTAGTTTAATTGTAAACGTAACATATTTGTATTGCATGCCAATAATATTGCTAAGTATAACACTGTATATAAGGTTGCCTTCCTAATAAAACAAAAATGTTATGCAATACGAGGTTAGTTTAACAAGCGGATCAATTGTATGAGTTAGTCTTTCGAGCTGTGTCTCGTGAATTAGTTATTTTAAGACAAGTAATGCTAAGTTGTATAAATTCAAATAGTGAAGTAATTATTAAAATAGTGCAACTTGTGTATATTTAAATAGTGAAGGGAATAAAAGTTGTTAGTTAATGTGAGTTGGTGCTTTTGTATTAGTTAATACTTCATTATAAACGAGAAAATGCACTGTAGTCAATAACTAAATACTAACGAACAAAATTTCACTACATCCCTCTACTAACAATTGTATAATACTTCGTTACAAACGAGATGCTTTACAGTAGTTCAATTTCCTTATAAACAAACTGTTAGCTGAGACTGACGCCTTGCAGTGTGCGCTACAATTAAAATGGAAATGGGCAGGCCACATAGCCAGATTAACAGGTAAAAGGTGGACTTATACTTCAACTATGTGGCCGGGCCCGACTGGCAAGAGACGAGTGGGCAGACCAAGACTACGGTGGAATGATGATCTAGCGAAAACGGCTGGAAAGCAATGGACAGAAACGGCTAACAACAGAAAAAAAATGGGACGAACTGGGGGAGGCCTATACACAACAAGGGATCCCCATGGAATGAAAATATGTAATGTTAGTATAGATTAAGAACTCATTCATTCACACACACACGTACACATATATGTATGTACATATATACACACACACAACTCACACATACGCAAGCATACACTCATACACACGTACACATACATATATAGACACACAAACACACCTACAACAGCAATGCATACTCATGTACACTTACATTAGTTATTAGTTAGGTTAAGTCTATGCATGTTTACTTTTACTTCTCTGTAGACCATAAGGAAATAAATAAAGGGCTTTATTATTATTATCCTACTTTCACACTCACGCCCGTTTACGCAAAAATATATATTTATATTATATATAAGGTATTTTATAATAATTACTTAAATACAGAAATATCAAATAATACGGTCGTGTCGGATTCCCGTCACACCGGACTATGAGAGTGAAGGAATAGAGAGTGCACTTGTGTACTATGCCTGCCAATCCGCAGTGGAGCAGCGTGGTGGGTCTATGCTCTAAAAACCCTCTCTCATATGAGTGAGGAGGCCTGTGCCCAGCAGTGGGACGTTAATGGGCTGCTACTTACTT
>JACTOM010000110.1:5716076-5735775 GCA_015832385.1 Elymnias hypermnestra | reverse complement strand
AGCGTACTGCCACGGAACCCCAGTCGTCTCAGATGGTGAGCGAGACTGACTGGGATCAAACCATTCGCAGATATTACGATTGGGATGGTTTCAGTCGATCCCACTCCCCACATGGCGGTAATCTCGTGCGCCAGATCCAGATATTTACGTTTTTTCTCTGTCTCAGCTCGCACGAGATTCTCGTCATACGGGATCGTGATATCCACTAAAAACACCCGAGACTGTGCCCGGTCCATTATCACGATAATTATTATTATTATTATTATAGCTGAGATTACAGCTGAGATTACAGCTAAAAGGTAACCTGTCAGTAATAAAAAACAATTACGAGACTTTTATTTGCTGTTGTTTAAAATTAATCATAATCCGTGAAAAAGCTTTTTCAAGGATAGTCCCGGACGAAAGTTGTGTATATAAAAAGCTAACGAGGATGTCAGGCGGACACAGAGGACGCCCTCGCGCCATTAATCTCCACTTTATTATAAACACAGAAGCCAACTAAATCATAAACACGTTAAATCGTACTCTGTAAGCTCTTTCAGATGCTTCTGTTGGGATTGTTAATAATGTCAGGCCTGAGTCATTGCTGTTTCGGGATAGTTTTGTGTCGTGGAGTCGTAAATAATGTGATAAAATTGTTTTTGTTGGTGGAACTCAACAGGGACTTCACATTTTGAGTCATTACAATTTTCATATATATCGACGCTGAAAACAACACGATGAAACAAATCTTTAGGGTAATCCCGGTAAAGTCAATCTGATTAGCAACAATATATTAATATAATATCAAAAAATTATGTTATGGTTTTGTATCGATTGTCCCGAGGGTCAAATGACACTAAAGTGGCTCTTGGGACTTAAATGTTGATGAAAGACTACCAAATGTTATGATTTTTATTATTGCTAATTATTAAACTATATAATGTTATCTTTAATTTATTAAATTAAGACTCTAGTGTAGCGTCATGGTGCGCTAAACTTAGAGATAGTGATAAAAGAGCGTCTTGTATTTACAGGTCTTATATATTAAAACTTAACTCAAGGGTTTTCATTGTTATTCCTATCACTTATATAATAAAAAACGCAATTAATCACTAATAAACACTTACAGTTTATAAAATATCACCAAAAAACTTAACGACCTTTGACGCGACATACGCACCGTTAGTAATGGTCACTTTGTAACTGATTTATTTTTTATTTTTCCATTGACTGTTAGGCATATTTTGGTACGACAGCTACCGAGCTATGTATGCGTGTGTGTGAGTGTAAGTGTGTATTTATGTTTAGATATACGTTTATATATATATACTCCTGTAATTCATGTGACTGCGAAAGCGGGAGTAATGAGATATTAAAGTGAAAATATACATGTATTTTTCTTATTTTGAGTTGTCGGATTTTTTCATTATCTAAAATAACTAAATTTAATCAGTTCCATAATAGTATGTCGTTGGCACAGTTACACCCAATAGGTCGCTGCCCAATTTGTTTTGCGTCCAATACGGCCCCTGTCACATTCAATGATAGATGCTGTGGTCATACTTCATTTACAGAGCTAGTGCTATGATTTTTAGTATCTAAGACGCGTATCAAAAAAAGCCGTTTCCTGATTCGGAAGGTTTTTTAGACGTGATAACGATGTAAAAATCGATGGACACCCAAAATATGAATCTTCGTCTCGTTGGACCCTAACGATAGAGAGGCCAGATCGGCCTAACCAAAGACAAATCCACTTCCACTCCATCGGCCGATGAATCTGAATAGAAGAGAGGCTACGGCAACAGAGAACCTCCGATTCAATTCATAAAAGTATGAATTGAATCAAAGGTTAACATTTTTTTTCTGTTTACAATTGTTAATAAGAAAGTCGTGAGTGTAACAATTGTATTTTTTTATATTCGGATTAAAGCCTTTTTCTGTCTTATTTGTTCTTTATTCTATAAGAAAAGAAGTGAAGATGTAAGCAAGCAAATAAAACGGAATAAGATTGTTCTAATCAGATATATATTGTTTACAATATATAACGAAGAAGGTTTACAAAATCAAAACTAAAATCAAATAGGTTTTCACATCAATTATTACATCTATTGGTTCATGTTTACCCTAAATAAAGATTGTTCAAATTTTCTATTATTAATTCAGTTTAGTTTTTATGCTAATTCGTTCGAAGGTTAGGTAATTTTAATGTTTACAAATAACATGTGGCATAATTTAAAATATTATTTGTCACAAAATACATAATATTCTCTCTTCTAAATTAATTTCTAATATTGACAAAAAACACATTTTTGTTTACAATTCGTCATTTGATATTACAATAAATTATTTGTATTAATTTTTAACGCTTTTAATATTTTAATGACAATTAAATTCATTAAATTCCTAACATATCTTCCCTCTTCCCTCCCTTTAAGTCTCGGAAATGTAAAGTTTTAGATTTGTATAAATATAAACAAGACTTAAAAATTAGTTTGCCAAAGAAGTTTCACTTCTGACATGTGTACTTTATACGCACGGACTTTTAACTTTCTGTAAGCATCTTTCTAATTGAAATACATTTTTTAAAATGACATGTTGTTAATACAATTTTAGTTTAAAATGACTTCTTATTTACTTGAAATAAAAGATTAACACGATGTACGTATGCCTATGCTCGTATATTTGTATATAAATAAAAGTATTAGCTTAGCAGTGGTTATGGCCCTTTAGGCGATAACCATACACATGTTATATTATATTATTTATGTCTTATTAATCTTTGAATAGCTCCCTATTTTCTCGCAGCAATTCATCTTGTGTTTATTCTTTTGCAAGAATTGTTAAACAAGCACAAATAGGCAGCAATGAACAAAATACAAATACAAGTTTTTTTATTGTATTATTTATAACATTACGATAGACGGTACAATGATTATGTTGTATAAAAAGTATGTATGTTTTTGCTTTGAGAAACATTTTTTTTGTGATTTAGTATACAGATTGATAATTACATATAATTTCGAGGTTATATGGGAAAATCTGAAATTCTAAGCGGTTTTCCGTTTATTCTCACGATACTAAAAAAAGTTGGTATAGAAATATTTTCACCATATGTTTTCTACCTCTGTTTAGCTTAACATTTAGATAAGCACTGCAACTGAACATCTCAATCCTGTATTTAAGCCATAATTAATGACTTTCTCAGTTACGAGTAATTTTCCAGACGAAGTCGCAACTCCTCTAAGATTTTCTGCAAACTTAAATGTTACGAGCAATTTGCGGTTCATTTAATTGGTACACTTTTGGAACTACAAATACTTAACTATTATAGAACTTAGAGGGTAAAAATGACTTTTTAATTGGTTTAAATTATATCGTAGACTAAATGTTTCCCACGATGGTACCCGCTTAATTTGGGATACCATTTTTTTAACATCAGCTCAAAGATCGTTTCAAAGATAAACGAGTACAAATATACCGACAGACAGCCAAACTATACGAAAACTACGCGGAAGGAGTATGTAATTTCTCACATTTATAGTTTACTAGCTGAACCTACGACTGCGTCTACGTAGAATGTTTTTTGGGTAGCATTTTGAATAATTTGGGCAAATTAATTTCCAAATAAGAAACATACGTATAAATACTTCTATGAACTTATTGTTGTGTATCACTGCAAAGAGCTTATAGTCCTTTTCTAGGGTCTATATTAACACCCTCGAAATCTCCCTTTCGGATGGAATTTCGTAAAATCCGTTCTTAGCTGACCTCTACTCGGCAAAAGGAATATTCCTACCAAATTTCAAGTCTCTACGCCTCACGGTTCCAGAGATATTGTGATGAGTCAATAGTTACCTGGATATCTCTCTTTTATATATAGATATAGAGAAGAAGTGCAGAATGTTAAGTTTTTAATTATTGTAAAAAATACACACACATAGATAACATTTACGCATTTATCAATGGCTGAGAATTATGTCAAACGCCATGAAGTTACATTAAAAAAGGTTATATTGTCAAAAGCACTAAGGAGGTTACAATACATTAGAAAAATTACGATTATGGTTAAGTTTACTTAAAATTTTCTAATGTTCTACGTAGTTTTGTGATTTTTTTCTTTCATACAAATCTTCTCCTGACTTTAACAAACAAAACAATAAAATAATTATGGAAATTTGTCTAACCGTGCAGTGTGATACCGTGACATAGGAAAATTGAGACTCAATTTTATATAAATTATTTTTTTATATAAAAACCCGGAAGCTGGTGGAGTTGTAGTATTATTAAGTCTTTCTTTTCTTATTTTATCTTTTCTTAGGTATAATCATAGTCAAGAGGTAACCCGTCAGCAGCTAAAATAATTCTTTTGCTACTTCTAAATACATTTATGCAACAAATTAAGTGAATTTTCTATAAGATACCGTGATTTTCATATAACTATAATAATTATTTATTATCTATATCTATATGTATAAAAGAGATAACTAGGTATCTATTGACTCACGATATCTCTGGAACACTTAGGCGTAGAGACTTGAAATTTAGTAAGAATATTCCTTTTACCGAGTCTCGAGGTCAGCTAAGAAGAGATTTTACGAAATTCCACCCGCAAGGAGATCATCGCGATATCTCTGGAACCATAAGGTCGTATTCTTCAAGTTTGAAGGTGGTGTTCGTATTTTGGTGTCTGCGTCAGTTTTTTCACCAGTGCTTTCCACCCTGGCCGGTCCTCGGCTTTCCTTATGGCCGCAGCAAATGGAAGACCTGTAAATGCCTTTACATGGTTGGACCAGCGGCTAGGTGAACTGCCGCCTGGGTTTTTGCCCTCAACCTTGCCAGTAACTATTAACTTGTTTAAGTTGTTGGGCTGGCGTCGGGCAATGTGATCAAAGTAGCCAAGAATATTTTGGAAGCACTTAGTCGAGAGTCTGGTGTCAAAACGGAACTGCTCCAAGATAGACTTATTCGTCCTTTTTACCTTAAGGCGTAGAGACTTGAAATTTGGTAGGAATATTCCTTTTGTCGAGTAGAGGTCATATTTCTTATTTGTAAAACAATTTGCCTAAATTAATAAAACATTCCACACAGACGAAGTCGCGGGTACAGCTAGTATAATATATTTTTTTGAATATATTCTTTAATATTAAAGCCTTGGATATGTTCAAATTTATAATTGAAATTAATTCGTGCGACCACTAGTATCGTATAAAAGGTCGTCGTAACTTCAATCACTGTGTGAAAATTAAATCAAAACTCAAGTATCTCTCACCAACTTGAACTCCCAACTCGATTTGCATTACCCGAAATGATATAAATTTAAGTTAAAAGTTAATTTTGTCAATCCGGATAATTCCTCAAGGTTTAATCAGACTAAGTTGGGTGTAATTAATGTTCAGTAAGGACACACAATCTAGGAAAGCTTTGGCTTAGCCCGAGTTTGGTAGCGGGCGAAGGGACGCGGCGGGATGGCCGACGCTCCGTCAGTACAGAAAGTGAGCTCGATTGCTCCGTTTGTCTCAAAACCTGTATACACAGTACTATTTCCTTCTCAACACGGTTAAAATCGCTTTCAAAACTCCCAGTTAAAACGCTATTCAAAGAATCAATTAGCTCCATTACCTCCGCTTTAAAGATTGATGATTAATTACAAAGTTTTGGAAATTAAATACCGCAATTGATTTATCGTGTTTTATAGACAAACTTTGTTGAACTTTGCAAAGATTTCGTTGGTGTTTTAATATAAGTTTAATAACGTTATGTTGAACTTATATAAGTGTATAGTTTGTTTAATTAAATTATAAAGAAGTTTCGAGGATTTTAATATAATATTATGCGGTAAGTTTATTTTTTTTAAATCGTGGCGCAGTTTTTGTTATTAAACTATTAAGCAACGGTTTGACCGATTTTTATGCAATTTTTTGTGTATATTTATTAAGTTTGAGATTGCAAAAAATCCAGGTTTCTACCCCCCCACTCCACATTTTGTTATCGTGATACAAAGTTGCGCGAATCACCTAGTATGAATTATAAAAAAATCTATATAGGTTTGCTTTGACTTAACATTACTATTATAAAATAGATTGTAATTAAATTTCTACTGAAATTATTGCTTGGAGTGAACAATAACTGTATTTTGTGATCTATTTTAAAGCAATTTTATGTGTATATTTGCTACGTTTGTGAATAGATCGTGATTTATTTTTCAGCCTCCTTGTTAAACATGATACGAAGTTTTATCAGTCAGCTAGTATGTATTAAAACACGGCTTGCTTTAATATATAACACATCTATTACAGAATAATTTCTAACCTAATTTCAACTAAAATTATCCCTTAAAGTTTACAAAGCTTATGCTTAGATTATACCATATTATAAGGCACTTGCACAGTTACAATTTTTTTTACATTTGTATTTTAAAATATGTTATATCTTTTAAATGGATTGTCGGATTATAATAATTGAAAAAGTGTTTTACAGGTACTAAGACAGTCTTTATTAAAATATCACTTAACTGTATAAGGATTACTATATAGGTATGAATAATATGGTTTGATTATTGGCGCTTTTATTAACGTTTTAAATATATAAAAGTAGTTATAGTGACATAACTACAGTCGTTGGACAAATGGTGTTCGGGACTTTTTTGTAGATATTAATACCTTCAATAATATTGTAGAACACATTTTTGTTCTATCATCAATGGTTTCCCCAGAGCACGCAATGGCAGATTTTTTGTGACTATTTTTTTCACAACATGGGTTCTATTGATGCGTTTTTATTACGGATCCCTATTATACTTTCTTTTTTTTTGAGAAAGTAATATAGCCTACGACGCTCAGTGAAAATGCAGCATTCTAAAAGTGAAAAATTTTTTGAAATCGGTCAAGTAGTATTTGTGTGAAACATTCATACATACTTTCATAATTACCGAGTTTTATACATAAATCTAGCATTTTTCTAAATAAGTATATTGAACCTAGAAATCACTTTTCATTTGAAATACAAAATTTTTAAATGCTGATTAACATACTAGAAATAATAGAGTAGGAGATAGACACATCTCAAGGTTGTTGGATGGATGGAGGATGTTCAATTATTTAGCAATGTATTCGAAAAAATTTACAGGTTTTTCCAATTTCTCATTCCTCGGTAAATAGCCTGGAAAATGTAACATAATACTGTCGTGTGTTTCAAAGAACTAATATAAAAATACATTAATTTCTATACATTTTAACATGAATTTCTTAAATCCATTTCGTAGAAAGGAAACTAAAGAGACTTTAAATAGATGATGCTGTACTTTTTGCAAAATAAATTTACTTAATGCATTAATATTTGAAAAAACTGTAATAACATCAAGTGCAACAAGACATTACAAGTATAACAAAATGAATTTGTGAGAATGTATTATTTGATGTTTAAAATTTGGGCCATGTAGCGTGATTTAGACATCAGCTTTTAAATTTTTATCATTGAAAATAACTTTTAACACTTCTTCTGAACCTGGTTGTGGTTTTGTAGATCCGCCTTTCAAAAAAAGGTTAAGGGATTTGTAGTAAATGATGATTAGATTTTAGCATGAATAATAACCTACCTAATATTTAACTTCTATACCATCGAACATGGCTTCTTTCTTAAAATACAGATTTTTAAAGATATTTTCTGAAACATGTGTATGAAAAGTAAGCATAGGAAACTCCCATTAATGCTAACTACTATAAAAAGCGCAAACGATACGCAGCGAATAAGCAAATATAGCAGTGTTAATCTAAAAAAACATACGCACAAAAGCAATTAGTATTGATTTTAAAAATAACTTTATCCTTTAAAATTTTGGCTAACGACCGCGATAACATTTAAAAAAAAACAGGAGTTTAGATTGCCTAAAGGCGCGATAATTAAATTGAAAACGTCCTTTCAAAATATTGGTGACCGGGAGCAAATTCCAATTATGCTCGGTTTGCCCTTTGGAATACTCCGATTAAACGTTTCTTGAATGGTACATAAAGGCTCAAAGGTTTTAACAATTTTGAAAAAATCATTAGGTTTTCAAAAGAGATAATTATAATCCGCTTAAAGGATTTTTGGCTACAGCGGCTAATCTCATGCATCTCTATTCGTTCACTCTCATAGTCCAATGTGTAGGCTATTGAGGAAGAAATTTAATTATTCGACCATCATACAATACTAGTTTTTCCTCCTGGTGTTACCGTCGTAGTTTCCGATCCCGTGAAAATATGTAAAGTAAAAGTGAGTAGCAGCTCATTAACGTCCCATTGCTGGTCACAGGCCTTCTCACTCCACTGTGGATTGGCAGGCATAGTACACAAGTGCACTCTCTATTCCTTCACGCTCATAGTCCGATGTGACGGGAATCCGACACGATTGGAGAGAGGTCAGGCGCAGGATCGACAGATTAACGTGGTCGCCGAGGCACGGGGATGGATCACACCGCCAAATTCCTAACTTCGGGCAAATATTGTGAAAATCTTAATAGAAAACTCAATATTGATTTGGGCCCGACCTGGGACTCAAGCCTCGCTGGCGCAGTGGTGCGAGTATTCGCTTTGTTAGCGGAGGTCCCGGGCTCGCCCCCCGGTAGGATGAATTTAGGAAATTGTATTTTCTAATTTGTCCGAGTCTGGACTGGTGGGAGGCTTCGGCCGTGGCTAGTTACCACCCTACCAGGAAAAACGTACCGCCAAACAAAGAGATTTGTGTTCCGGTACGATGCTGTGTAGAAACCGTAAGGGGGTATATCGCCTCTTAACAGATTAGCGCGCTTCCATCTTAGACTGTATCATCACTTACCATCAGGTGAGATCACAGTCAAGCGCTAATCTGTTTGCAATAAAAAAAACCAGCTAACCACTAGACCAATGAGGAAATATGTATTCCTAATAAAAGCTCATGTCGAGAAAGGAATATCTCAGACAAATTTTAAGTCAATGATATGAACAGTCTAGGAGATCTCACAGGAAGTAATATATTTCCCGATCCGGTGGGAAGAAGTAGAACCTCGTTCTTAATAAGCGTATACGTTGCGACATCCTGAACTATACCAAATTTCAAGTCAGACGAATCTCGTCGTTTCGGAGATTTCGTAATAGTGGGTGAGTGTTGATATGCGAGTATATATATTTACGTAATCTACTCCCTATTCAAACTAACCTCCTCTCCTCCTCTTCCTACGAGTTCTCGATTATGTTGACACTTGTTTTCTTGATCTTACTGAGGAGATATTAAATGAGCTTGAGAGACTTCAAAATTTATGTTTGAGGTTCTTACTTGGTCTCCGCAAATATGATCATATTTCCGACTTCCGCAAAAAAACTCAAGTGGCTCCCAATTCGCCTTCGCCGATATACTCATTTTCTTTCTCTTCTCTACTGTCTGTTCCTAAAGCGCCTGCATATCTGAGGGAACGCTTTGAGTTC
This sequence comes from Elymnias hypermnestra, assembly GCA_015832385.1. NCBI lineage: Eukaryota > Metazoa > Arthropoda > Insecta > Lepidoptera > Nymphalidae > Elymnias > Elymnias hypermnestra. Next base: position 5,726,356 of record JACTOM010000110.1, on the reverse strand, counting down.
CTTGACGAGTCTCATAGACAACTCCGTTCGCAAGAAAACTTAGTTTGAAAAATTCCTTTTCACTCTACCTCTTTTTTTTCTAAATGGTTCTCAGTTCAAGCTGCTCGTCTTTGGAAATCACTGCCTATCAATATAAAATATGCTCAGTCCCATAATTTGTATAAAAAGATGGTAAAAGATTACTTCTTGTCCAAGAAAATTGATACCGTTTTTATTCATTATTATGAGCGTTAGTAATATTGATTGTAAATAGATTTAGTACACCTTTCTGCTTCTTTTGTACGTGTCCTTTTATGGTTTTGGTTGCCTGGTCTTCCACTATCACTATTTCAGTGATAATGTCGCCAATTGTACTCCATAATTTCTACGTTTATGTCTTAACTGTATTATTATTTATATATTGGGTGTACAATAAAGAGTTTTGTATTGTATTTGTAGATTAAAATTAGAAGTTTATAAATTAACATAAAACATTGCTCGTAAATATAGCTAATATTAGTAAGTAAGTAAGTAAGTAGCAGCCCATTAACGTCTCACTGCTGGGCACAGGCCTCCTTACTCAAATGAGAAAGGGTTTTAGAGCATAGATCCACCACGCTGCTCCACTGCAGATTGGCAGGCATAGTAAACAAGTGTACTCTCTATTCCTTCACTTTCATAGTCCGACGTGACGGCAATCCGATACGATCGGAGAGAGATCGGGTATAGGACCGACGGCTTAACGTGCTCTCCGAGGCACGGGGGTGGATCACACCGCCAACTTCCCAACTTCGGGCTAATATTGAGAAAATCTTAATAGAAAACTCAATATTAATTTTTGAATTGGCCCGACCCGGGACTCGAACCCAGGACCTCATGTCTGTAGTCGAACATGCTAACCACTAAACCAATGAGGCAGTTAGCTATTATTAACGATATATATTATGTTATATATAATGCTAGCTAATATTAACGATATTTAATTATGTTTTATGAAATTACGCTTTAACAATTTGTTTTGCAGTAAATTTAGTTAGCAGCCTTGTCAACGTCTCTACAGTATATGACATTTACATTGTATCTACATCGATATTTTCTTCTCAATGGTGTAAAATAAGGTGGATGTTTGGTTGGGACTGTAAATATTGTGAATACTAACTAAGCTTCCCCTAGGGTATATCACTGAACAAAAGGGGACGACACGACACAAAGAGCAATGGTACACATTTCGCTAAGCGCTTCGCACTGTGGCCCATATTCTCTAACGCGATGATATGGCACCGTGTATTTCGTACCTTTCGTGTTGGGACTGAGTTTATGTGAAAAAAAGTCGTTTAAATTGACTAAATTATTCGCCAATTTTAACATTATTAAAGTCCAGCTCTAGTCTTTTGTTGACTTCTTCTTAGACACTACAGAATGAATAATCATCAATAATGCTCAAACATCTGTGGATTTACACTTTTATACGTGTATTTTATTTATTATCTACTATAATATATTAGAAAATTACAATAGAGTTATTTTATATTAAAAATTATTAATTATTAAAAAGAATAAGCAAGAATAAGTAAAAAAAAAATAACTCTATATTAAACATAGATATAGACTATCCTTAAATACATTCATTTTATCGTGCATGATATCGACATAATTACAATTTTCATTATAAATGTGACATGCTCGATAAATGAATGTATTGTTGGCATAGTTGGTCAAAGGTGCAGGTTCCAAAAACAGTGATTGGTGCCTTACATTGGTGTTCCTAGGACATTTGAAATAAATATTTCTCAAGAGGAATTTAGAGTCAACTATTTTATGAAGAATTTTGTGTATACACTTCGTGTTGAACGCCATCACGCTATTTCAACTTTAGTCTGACTCTTTATTTGGCTGTACCTTATCCTGCTATGCTTCCAACAGCTTTTTAGGAACTCTTATCTTAACTGTTGCCATGACGTGGCCTACCAATCACAAGTATCCAATTATAATAAATTTAAAGACATTAGGCGTCCTTCGCTTTCTACCAAAGCTCCATAACATACGTCTTCAAATTCTTCTTTTAGAGACCAGTAGTGAGTTTTCATTCTATTTTAACTTAAACGGTTTGGCGTTCTGAGCTATAAGACAATAATTAAGAGCTGTCATATCTAAGCTGCCCAAAAAAGCACTTATTTGCTGCCAGAATCCTCGTGCTCATCAGTGATTACGTTATCTTCGTTATCGATCTATGAAGTTTTGCATTCTCACAGAGTAGTGAGTTACCTATATTACACTGCTACGTTTCGTTGCGTAATTGTCGTATTATAGTGCACGAGTGCACAAATACACGTGCACTCCTTATTCTAACACAAACGGAGAAAGATAAAGATTATTGGGCAGTCTTGGGGAAATTTTGAAGCGGAAACTCGAGGTAGAGGCGGGACTCGAGGTGGAGGCGGGACTCGAACTCAGGACCTAAAGATCTGTAGACAAACAACCTCATCTGTAGATCAATGATATAGTTACATCGTAGATTAGTAAAAGAACAAACTTACGAGCAGTAGAATCTTTTTTAAGTCGTCTTAATTCGGTTTCAACGAATATCAAAGGCCTCAGATTCAATTTCTAGCAAAGTAGATTAAGAAAATTGTATTTTCTAATTTATCTTAATCAGTTTAGATGGAGGCTCCACCTGGGATTATTATTTCCACCAGTAAATATATTTAGTATATTATATAGAAATCAATAAGAGTTAATGATATATGAAAATTTAATCAGACCATATGATCAAATACCATCAAGTCAGATTACAGTCAAGCGCTAATATTCATAAAAAAAGTAAGTAGCAGCCCATTAGCGTCCCACTGCTGGGCACAGGCCTCCTCACTCCGGGGAGCGAGGGTTTTTAGAGCATAGACCCACCACGCTACTCCACTGCGGATTGGCAGGCTTAGTACACAAGTGCACTCTCTATTCCTTCACTCTCATAGTCCGATGTGACGGGAATCCGACACGACCGGAGAGAGATCAGGCGCAGGACCGACGGCTTAACGTGCTCTCCGAGGCACGGGGGTGGATCACACCGCCAACTTCCCAACTTCGGGCAAATATTGAGAAAATCTTAATAGAAAACTCAATATTGATTTTTGAATTGGCCCGACCCGGGACTCGAACCCAGTATCTCATGTACAGACATGAGGTATTGGACAATGCACTTGCTAACCACTAGAGTCGAACATGCTAACCACTAGATCAATGAGGCAGTTGCTAATATTCATATAAAACAAAAAAAAATTGGGAACTGTACGAAACGGGAAGCTTGTGCACATTTTTTTTATGAAATTTGTTTAGCTTTCTTATAAACACTGTAAATGAGCAAAAAGTTTATTTAAGGATACAATAGAAAAGTAAATTTACTTTTAATAATACTAACATTGTATAAGGCTACGCTTTGTATCTCAAAATGGCAAGCCAAACAGCCTTCGCATAGTTGTATAATGGACGAAAACTGCTGCCTCATTATTTTTATATCGTTTCACGCTATTTTGCAAGACCTAAATATTATTAAAGCATAAGTATTTATAGATTATGTGATAATGGATTTATTATTTGGTTACTCTATCAAAACTCAGTCAGGCCTTATTTCCCTCAATGGAAATATATAGGCTTGAAAAATGTATACCTAAATCCAGACTGATACATATAAAACACAATCTCTTTATTTGACCTATCCCGGAAGCTAATTTTATAAAATTGCAAGTATAAGTTCACACTCTCTCTATATACCTTCAATTGTTCATAAATTCATATGTTCATGTTGCTGTATGTTAACACAGTTTTAAGTAGGAACTGACTATTTTAATGTATTACTTGTTATAGAAATACGACAAAAAGGAAACAGTATACCTAATATTGTGTGTATATTAAATTAAAACATATTTTTCTGTAATATTTTGTTACTAAATATACATTCTACAACTCAATAACAATTTTACAATTAATATAAAGATTGTAATATAATTATAATGAAGATTAATGTGATCTAAATTTACAAAAGGTGGAACAAATGAAAGTTATATTGAAAGGAGAATGAATGCAGGGAATATGGTAAATGGTGCTTTGCACGCCTTTATGAATAGCCAGATGGTGTCTCAAAGAGCCAGACTGGCTGTGCATGCAGGAGTGTTGGTGCCACCACTTATGTATGGTAATGAAAGTTGGGTATGGCAGAAGAATTACAAAAGTAAAATAAATGCGGTAGAATTGAGAGCGTTGAGAAGTACGAGTGGATTGAAACTGAGTGACAAAGTAAGAAATAGTGTGATAAGAGAACATTGTAGTATAAAAGAAGATGTAGACACTAAAATTGAGAAAGGTATGCTTAGATGGTTTGGGCATGTAGGGAGAATGAATGAAAGGAGACTGACAAAAAGGATTTATGAGTCAAGAGTGAACGGGAAAGTTGGAAGGGGAAGACCAAAGTGAACGTTCCTGGACCAAATCCAGGTCATTTTAAATAAGGGCCAGGTCAAGATTACTCTAAATCGACGTAATTGTACGAAAGGTTTAATGAGAATGAAAGGATCGAAAGAGATATGGCAAATGGAATGACGTGGTCTCCGTCTGCCCCTATGGAAATGAGGCGTGATGCTATGTATGTATTAATATGAACTGTTATATATTTTGTGGTAACCAATAAATACACTTAGAGCTACATTTTTCTGTCTCGATAACTTGCTTTAAACGCAGCATCCGGGGACTCCCCGATGTTTTGTTTCTAAGTTTATGGGAGTATGAACGTTTAATAATGCGATTTTTTTTTTGTTCGGAGTGTATTTAGCTGTTAGCCCTACTGGCTTTTACAGCGTAACCGGAAGATGGACGGGCTCTTATGGAGGCCGCCACTTTTCGAGTGCGAGCCCTAACAAGGGCTCGCTCTCCGGGGGAAACGCCGCTCCAAGGGCGTCTCGTGCGAAACCGAGCCTCGGCTTGGAGCGACGTTATCGCTGAACATCACCTGAAACGGACAAAATAAGAAGCGCCCCCGGGAACGTGGGTGATGTCCACGTCCGGGTGACGTCAGAAATCGGGGACCTCGACTCCGCCGGCGGAGTAATAATGCGATTGAAAAAGAAGGAAATAAGCAAATTTTTCTATGAAGTTTCTCATACAACGATTGCTTTCCTTACACACTAAAGAATGGTTACACTTAAAAAATAGACCAGTAACATTCTAGACATTACCCGATAGAATCAATTGCCTAGAGATTAATGAAAATCTGACCTTATGTTTCATCTAGAATTCAATTCTACGGACGCACACTCTGTATTAAGTTACAGAATTGCACTACGCTTGTTATTTTCTGTGTCCAGTTTTATTAAATATTTGATTCTATACGGTGCTATGCTTAACTTGAGACTCTTTGCGAATATCTTTAATATAATTTATAGAACTCGGCAATGCATCAATATAACTATATGTGCAATTGGTATTTATTGTTCCATAAAATATTTCTTATAAAAATTTACTGTATAACATCAGCCTAAAGTGTTGGTATTGCCTTTAAATAGTAGACCTCTTTTACTTTGAGTATCGAATTTGGAAAAAGTGGAGGAGGAATTGCCTCATCGGTCTAGTGGTTAGCATGTTCGAGTACAGACATGAGGTCCTGGCTTCGAGTCCCGGATCGGGCCAATTCAAAAATCAATATTGAATTTTGTATTAAAATTTTCTCAATATTTGCCCGAAGTTGGGAAGTTGGCGGTGTGATCCACCCCCATGCCTCGGAGAGAACGTTAAGCCGTGGGTCCTGCGCCTGTTCTCTCTCCGGCCGTGTCGGATTCCTATCACATTGGACTATAAGAAAGCACGAGCAGCACGGTGGGTCTATGCTCTAACAACCCTCTCTCCTATGAGTGAGGAAGCCTGTGCCCAGCAGTACTTACCTAATTTTTCTAACTATTTTGTTAAAAACTAAGTAGCTGTTTTCAGAAGTGACACATATAAGATTTTTCAAAAAAAAGCCTTTTACTGCTTCCTAGGTGTCGTCTACTTCCCAAGGTTCAACAAAATAGTTTCAGTGGTTTTAAGATGGTTTCTTTGGCATATACGAGTATATAATGGTGTCGGATCTTGATTCCGGTTCATATTCGACATCTTAGGGGCGTAAATAGGGTAGATCGAACAAAGTGAGAACAGTAGATTGGTCGAGCAATTTTTCTAAAACGAATCTAAACACAAAATCCGGCTGGAACTTAATTATTTAACGAAACGTATAACAGCTCCTAGCTAGGAGGTCCGCACTCGTCGACGGACTAAAGGTAAGTAAGCCGACCCGAGCTTCCCCTTTCTACTAGACTCTGTCGTAGTACGAAGTTAGCAGAGTACCAACGTCGTCTCGACGGTGCTGCCATCTTATAGATTCGTGCTTCGTTTCGTTTATCGACCGCCTCCGACATATAATATTAGTATAATTTTATATATGCCAAAAAATTTAAGAAAGTTAAATCTACAGTCTTCTTTGGAATAACCTTAGCCTCTGGGCTTTCGTGGGGTGCCCATATTAAGACTCGGGTAAGCAAACTTAGTTCAGCTGCATTTGATGTCAGAGAGGTACAATACACTGATGTTTTTTTTTATTCTTTTGTTTTTAAGGGGCTTTTGTATTTTTAATAATACACGCCAGCCCCATCGTAAACTTATAAACTAAACACTGATGTTGAAACTGCTAAAATGGTGTATTTCGCTTATTTTTATAACATTATATGTTACGGCATACTGTTATAGGCTAAGGCGGATATTGAAACTATATCGATTAGAATCTCGTGCTTCTCAAAGATATATATATTCAAAGAAACATCAATTAGACGATAGAAACGCTTGGGAGTGAACAAATTGCTCTAATTTTAATTAAAATATAGTAAACTAATTTGTTATTGTAATGATGATGGTAAAAAAAAATTACCCGACTGAGTTTGTTGTGGGTTCTTCTCGGATCAGGGCGCGAAGGAACCCTCGTAACTTTAGATTTTAAGCCGATCATGAGTACCGTCATCAGATGTATATTAGAATCAGAGTGTGGAAAAAAAATATAATTTGACGATTCAAAAGTGCTGTAATATGCCTACTTGAATAAAGATATTTTTGATTTGATTTGAATTCTCACAGTAATATCTTATGTATCCGTGATACTATTCATTTATACAGCAAAAGGTGCGAAACACACAATTTTAGTACAAGAAATAAAAACAAACTTGTAATGCCATATTTTAGAGCAAAGAAGGTCCAGAAATCATTTGTCGGGTTGAGCATACGCATTTTTAATAAGATACCCGAATCACTTCAGGGTTTGCCTACAAATAGTTATAAGAAATATGCTGAAAACGTCCGATTACAAAAAGCATATTATAATATTAAATAGTGACAAAGATATTTGGGCGTGATTCCGGTTGCACATGAAAGCTAAACACGTACTAAAACTATCTTTAAAAGAGTAACCGTTGAGTTTCTTACCGGTTTTTTCTCAGAGGAATCAACTTTCCGAACCGGTGGTAGATTTATACTCCTAACTTCCTACTTTTTATATGAAATGTCGTAATGGCATTATATATAAAATTTTTGGTGCCGAATAATGTAATAAAAAATTTAAAACCCATTGAGTGTCCATTCGATGCGAGCAATACTGATATCCGATATTTATTGAGGTAATATTTTTTATTTGATAATAAAATTTATTGCTACTTTACAGCTCAATCCTGATTTTACAATTTCCCTCCTTGCCCATTAAAATTATATTCCATTATTTTTGTATTATTGCCATCTGTACTGATATTATAAAGATGAAGTTTGTTTTGTTAAAAGTGAAGTCTACCAATCTACTTAGTTGGACTATAGATTTATTTAAAAAAAAAATATATATATACAAATATGTGTACTGAATATTCCAAAAGAACTGTGAACATTATTTTCTTTAGGTTGACATTTTAAAATTCGTTATATCTTCCGAATGGAATATCCGATTATAATAATTTAAATAGTATTTTACATGTGTTGAAATGTTCTTTAAATAAATGTTATTTAATGGGATAAGGATTAATACTAAGGTATGAATACTATTGCTTGATTATTGTGGGCACTTTTTAAAATTTTAAATGTCAAAAAGTAATTATAGTGGCATAACTACAGTGGTTGGACATATGGTATTATAGACTTATTTATATATATTACTACGTTCTGTAATACTGTAAAACATTTTTTTGTTTTATCATCAATAGTTTCCGCAGCGATGACAGTTCTTTGGTTATTGATTCTTGTATACCTAGTGTTACATTAATGCATTATTATTAAGAATCCCTATTTTTTTTTCAGAAAATAATGTAACCTACGTCAGTCAGTGAGAATACAGCTTTCTAATGGTGAAAAAACTTTTGAAACCTGTCCAGTTGTTTTTGTGTAAAAACATTATAAACACAGATACAAAAAAAAACACAAATGTTTCTTCTCTGTAGTATTTGTTTAGATAGCCTTATTTATTCAGGAAACTTTAACTGTTATATCATATCAAGTTAGTACAAATAAGGTTAAGTATCAATGAAAACTGTTGCAAAAACAGGGAAAATTTATTCCTTTGAAAGCTTCCATTGACTTCGCTGCGTAAACGGTTACTGTAACACAACAATCGTATATAACGGAATTATTCCCGTAAAAGTGTCCAAAAAATAAGACCGTAATAGCTTAACCGATCATAATGAGTTAACAGTAAAAGATTTGTTTTTTGTCGCTGGGAAATGCATTTACGCACCCCGACTAATGAGGTCGGGAGTGTGGGACTCCGCGAGGGTTCGAACACACTAAACCCCAGCGGACCGCCATCAACCATGAGTGGGGAGTCAGAGCTTCGTTAAGGCATTCCTCCCTGACCCCTTGGTTGCAGCTCAGAGATATTCTACAGGGGGAGGAGTTGTGTGAACCTCCGCCTCCTATTTCCTGCACCCCTTTATCGGGGCTGGAGTATTTCGACGGCGTTATCCCTCTTTGTCGTACCTCCTTAAGCGAGATGACAGTCTCGCAAAAGGAAGCGACCGCTGTCCAGGCCTGCTCACTGGCGCATTGCTCCTATAATACTTGCCAGTAAGAGGTCTGTGCCGTCTGCGATCAGTGCCTGTCATAATGAGTCGCTGTGATCCGCAGGCGGGACATTTTGCCACATTGTGGTGGGCTATGTCACACGAGACACCACAGTCGTGACATCTGGCCGACGGCTCACAGCCAACAGTTTGGTACAGATATTTTCCGAAGCAACCATGACTGGTAAGCACCTGTGCCAATCTATAGAAGAGCGATTCGTTCTCTCTGCTCAGCCATTTATCCAGACGAGGGCAGATCGCCCCTACTATGGACCCGCCCGCTACTGGGGTAACCGTAAAGGTTAGACATACGACTGTATTTTACGATTAACTTATCTTAATCCTTTATGGCAATTTGTTCTGACACTCACTTGGATGACACAAAATAAGTTAGTTAGTCAGCTAGGATATTTGTAATAAAACAAAAAAAATTAAAGTGCGTGCGTACAAAGTACACATGTCAGAAGTATAACTTCTTTAGCAAACTAGTTTATAAGTCTTGTTTATATTTACACAAATCTAAAACATTTGATTTCCGAGACTTATAGGGAGGAAAAAGGGTAAATATATTAGGAATTTAATGAATTTCATTGTCATTAGAATATTGAAAGTGTCTGAAGTTAATGAGGTAAGGTAAGTAGCAGCCCATTAACGTCTCACTGCTGGGCACAGGCCTCCTCACTCATATGCGAAAAGGTTTTTAGACCATAGATCCACCACGCTGCTCCACTGCAGATTGGCAGGCATAGTACACAAGTGTACTCTCTATTCCTTCACTTTCATAGTCCGACGTGACGGCAATCCGATTCGACCGGAGAGAGATCATGTACAGGACCAACGGCTTAACGTGCTCGCCGAGGAACGGGGGTGGATCACACAGCCAACCAAATATTCAGAAAATCTGAATAGAAAAGTCGATAATGATTTTGAATTGGTCAGGTCGGGGTAAAAACAATACTCGAACCCAGAACCTCGATGTCTGTAGTCCAACATGCTAACCACTAGACCAATGAGGCAGTCTAAAGTTAATACAAATACATACATACATACATAGCATCACGCCTCATTCCCATAGGGGTAGGCAGAGACAACATCCTTCCACTTGCCACGATCCTTGCATATCTCCTTCGCTTCTTTCATTCTCATTAAACCTTTCATACAAGTTCGTCGGTTTAGAGTACTCTTGACCTGGCC
>JACTOM010000110.1:5582259-5712775 GCA_015832385.1 Elymnias hypermnestra | reverse complement strand
GCGTGCGATGGAGAGGGCTATGCTCGGAGTTTCTCTACGCGATCAAATCAGAAATGAGGAGATCCGTAGCAGAACCAAAGTCACCGACATAGCCCTACGAATCGCGAACCTGAAGTGGCAATGGGCGGGGCACATAGTCCGACGGACCGATGGACGTTGGGGCCCGAAGGTGCTGGAGTGGCGACCCCGCACCGGGCGGCGCAGTGTAGGGAGACCCCCCACAAGGTGTACAGACGACATAAAGAGGGTCGTCGGTAGCCGCTGGAGCCAGGCGGCACAAGACCGGGCCTTGTGGGCGTCATTACGTGAGACCTATGTCCAGCAGTGGACGTCCATCGGTTGAAGCGACGACGGCGACGACGAGCCTAAAAAATTCGAATAATTCGATTTTTTTTCCGAATTAATCGAATATAAACATTCGATTCCTAACGAATAATTCGTAAGTTTGATTATTTACACATCCCTACTTGTAACGGTTCTGTCTCCCTTCTACACAACGCGTCGCAATACTATTCATTTAAAGTTTTTTTCTCATGAGGTCACCACGTAAAATTAATGTCTAAAAACCGGCACGTTACAGACAACCATTTTTTTTTGTAGCTTTCAAAATTGATACGCATCAATGAGTAGTAGCACTACAGTTCGGAAATAACTTCTTGTTACGTAAAAATGTGATACGAGTATATAGCCAAAATTATAACACTGACGTATTCAATCATAGTCTCTAAGCTTACCTACCATCTATCAAAAAAAAGTTTCACTATAAATTTTCATCACGTTTATTATATTCAAGATATAAAGTGACTTAGACGAATAACCATATAATATTCGCGCGCCTTGTGCCTGTCATTTGTCTTGCGCTCAAATTTATGGATTTACGTTCACTTTAAAATTGTTTTCAAAAGCATTACACTGAAAGCTTTTTGAACGATCGAGACACTCTATGAAATATAAATTCAAATATATTATAATGTTGTTAAATTTGCGACGAAAAATGTGTATATAAAATCTCTTGTACCTTTAGGCGTTTTATGTTAATGGCGCGCACAGGATTTTGAGATTAAGTAAGTAGTGTATTAATGTAGAGTATATTATCTACTTTACAGGGAACTTGCTGTATTTTCAAGGAAATTAGTAAAGCCTAAATATAAGTGCTTATATTTTTGTAGTCATTGTATCCGATTTTCGGCAGAGTTAATTTAGAAAATTGGATTTTTTCAATTAGTTTAGGTCTAATCCGATGAATTGCTATAAAAAGATAAAGAATAAGCAAAATTCATGTACTTTAAACACTCTATTAAATTTTTTAACAGTTCTTTTATTTCTCTAAGAGTTTACATAATTCACTAAGGATTTAATTTATTTACTTTTACTAACATACTTATGATTGCCATATGTTATAATGTTATAAAAATATATATAGCCTACTACAAATTTTCATAAAGATGGGTCAAAATATTCTTGTGCTATTAAATTATATAAATAAAGACCCACAAAAGTTGTATAATAATAAATTTGTCATAATCAGGAAGTTATACAACGAATATTTTTATCATTATGCACAGGAAATCCAAATCAAACCTTTTACAACGTGGCTTTGTTAGCTTTGGAGCACATCACTAGCTCGTTGAGATTGGATAGGGCGAGCAAAATTGAAGGATTTAACTCTGGCTGTGTCAATACGATAAGGGCTAAGAAATGTCGGGTCTCCATAAAACGCAAACAGAGGACAAAGGCGCGCCGTTGAGATTGGCAAGATGCGATTGGCGACAGATGAGGTTAGGAACGGCTCATTTCGAGGACATCATTACGAAACTTTATATGCCAGCTGATCTGGCATCATATATCCTATACTAACCGTGTTTATTATCGCACATCTCCGAAAGAGTTTGACCGCTTTTTTGTGTATATTTAGTAGGTCTGGAAGATAAGTTTATAATATATTTAATCCTCCTTTTTCCACTCCCTCCCCATTTTTTAATCGCCATACAAAGCCCTGGATTCAATTCTCGGAGTCTGAGTCTGCACTGAAGGAAGGCTTCGGCCGTGTCAAAGTTTTCGCATTAAGATACGATGTTATTAAATGATATGTGGAATTCGCAATGTCAAAAGTCAGAAGTGAAACTTCTTTGGCAAACTCGAGACTCGCAGGGAAAAAGGAAGATATGTTAGGAGTTTAATGCAAAGTGTCGAAAATTAACACAAATAATTTATTGAAATTTCAAATAACGAATTGTATAGAATATATATAGAAATAAAAATATATAGAATATATAGAAATAAAAATGCTACGTGTTTTTTGTCAATATTAGAAATTATTAAGAAAATCTTATTTTTGAATTTAAAATTTAGAAAAAAGTAAACAAAATACGAAATATTTTGTTTTATATTTTATGACGAATAGTATATTAAATTGTTTAATGACGAGTGGTAAATTAAAATGCCACACGTTTTTTGTATATATTAAAACTATATATTTCTATGTGGATTTGCTATTGTCATAAGACAGACATTTTAGACGAGGCAAATTATCTTTTATGTAACCTATCAGTTTAAGCCCCGAAGGCTAAAGTTTCCAAGAACATTTCTATAGTATAAGCATCATAAAAGGGAGCCATTCTCAAATTTTCACATTTAAATCTCCGTTGGCTTATATTATCTTTCATTTTGTCTGTATGTTGATTTATTTACGACATTAAAACGGTTAGGCTTTTAAGTATATTATCTTTAAATTTTAAACCAGATAGACCTATCTGGTTAAAGGTTTAAAGAGCAGCAGCCTATTAACGTCCCACTACTGGGCACAGCCCTCCTAACTCGGAAGGAATGAAGGTTTTCAAACCATAGACCATGTTGCTGCACAGCAGGTTGGGAGTTTCATTTACAAGGTTTTGCATCAACGAAAAGACAATGATGATCTTTTAACAACCTTAATGGTTGTACGTACGTAAGTTTTACAAAAAAAGCTTAGTGCCTTTTCAGGATTACAATCCGTGTTTATTAACAAGAATCCACGCGTCTAAAAACTGGCTAAGCCCATGTAACTCTTATTTAACAAATTTTTTACGGTTTCCTAAGAGCAGTGGTGTAAGTACTCGCTTCGCTAGTAGAAGTTCAGGGTTCGATTTCCAGAAGGTTAAATTGCACTATGTAATATGCCTGAGTCTGGACTGTTGGGGGTACGGTCATAGTTACCACCCCACCAGAAAAGACGTGGCACCAGGAGGATAATTTTCGTTCCGGTATAATGCTGTGGTAAAAGATTAGTTATCGCACATTCGCGTGAGACTCATCAATTACCATTAGGTCAGATCACAACCAAGCTTCTGCTCATTGGTCTAGTGGTCAGCATGTTCAGCTATAGACATGATGGTCCTGGGTCCTGGGTTCGAGTCCCGGGTCGGAGAAATTCAAATATAGATATTGAGTTTACTATTAAGATCTTCTCGATATTTGTCCGTAGTCGGGAAATTGCTAGTGTGCTCCATAAACGTGCTTCGAAGAGCACGTTAAGTCGTCGGTCCTGCGCCTGATTTCTCTCTGGTCGTGTCGGATTCCCGTCACATCGGACTATGAGAGTGAAGGAATAGAGAGTGCACTTGTGTACTATGCCTGCTAATCCGCAGTGGAGCAGCCTGGTGGGTCTATGCTATAAAAACCCTCGCTCCTCGGAATGAGGACGCCTGTGTCCAGCAATGGGACGTTAAAGGGCTTCTATTTATTACTTACTATTAGCGACAAAAAATATCATTAGCTTTTTACATTATAATTATTTTTACACCCAAACGTGCTCGATTACTTTGTACGGGCAAATTGACCTTGATGTGTTCGCGATATATATTTACACCAGAGCAAAAGGCCGATATATCTAAAATATGGAAAAAACGTAAAACAAGCTCTTTTGGCTTTTCTTTTGCGGCCTCAGAAAACTAACTTTTCCCATCCAACTTCACTGTAACTTTGAAAAAACCGCAGTTCAACTCTAGTAAATTGAAGTGAAGGAAACTTTATATTCGATATATTTTATTCAAATACCCTTTTCAAGCTCTTTTGAGTCTTCAAAACTCTATCATTGGCCGAGAATACTTAAGTTATTGATATAGCCTCTCGTGTCCGGTATCGAAAGCTTTTCATGGTAGATCAGATACTGCTTACCGGCGATTTTAGAGCTACGGGATTTTAATATTTTATACGTTCTACTTTAGTAATAATATATTTAATATTACCATCATTCACGCGTTGGAAATAATATGAGGTAATTACTGTATTCAAAAGCCTACTTTGATAAAGAGCTTTTGTTTTGTTTTGATTGACTGTTATCAAAATTATGTTATTTTAGAGGAGCCATCCTCTAAAATTCTCTCTTCGGACAAATAATGAGAAAATCTTAATAGAAAACTCAATATCCATATTTGAACTCGTCCAAATCTGGAGTCGAACCCTGGACCTCATGTCTATAGCTGAACATGCTGACCACTGGACCAATGAGCAGCAGCTTGACTGTGATCTGACCTAATTATAATTGATGATAGTCTAAGGTGAATGTGCGATAACTAATATTTTACCACAGCATCATACCGGAACGAAGATCACCTTGGTGCCACATCTTTTCTGGTGGGTTAGTAACTATGCCCGAAGTACCCCCAACAGTCCAGGCTCAGGCATATAACATAATGCAATTTACTCTTCTGGCAATCGAATCCTGGATTTCTACCAGCGAAGCGAGTACTTACACCATTGCTCTTAGGAAACCGTAACAGTTTTGTCAAATAAGAGTTAAATGGGCTTAGCCAGTTTTTAGACACGTAGGTTCTTGTTAATAAACACGGATTGTAATCCTGAAAAGGCACCAGGCTTTCTTTGTAAAACTAACGTGCCTTGTACAACCATTAAGGTTGTTAAAAGATCATCATTGTCTTTTCGCTGATGCAAAACATTGTAATTGCAGCTCCCAACCTGCAGTGAAGCAGCAAGGTCTACGCTTTGAAAACCTTCTATCCTTCCGAATAAGGAGGGCTGTGCCCAGCAGTGGGACGTTAATAGGCTGCTGCTGCTTTAAACCTTTAACCAGATAGGTATATCTGGTTTAAGATTTAAAGATAATATACTTAAAAGCCTAACTGTTTCAGTATCGTAAATAAATCAACATACAGACGAAATGAAAAACAATTTAAGCCAACGGAGATTTAACTGTGAAAATTTGACAATAGCTCCCTTTTATGATGTTTATACTATAGAAATGTTCTTGGAAACTTTAGCCTTCGGGGCTTAAACTAATAGGTTATATAAAACATAATTTGTCTCGTCTAAAATGTCTGTCTTATGACAATAGCAAATCCATATAGAATTATATAGTTTTATATATACAAAAAACGTGTAGTATTTAATATACTATTTTTCATAAAATAAAAACATTTTAACTTATTAACTTTTACCGAGTACTTTCTCTACGTAGAATTGGTAACTAATACATCTGAGACTCGTGCATGTACCTTTTGAAGTTTTATGACATAATAACATTATCTATATATAAGAGATATCCAGGTATCTATTGACTCATCACCATCATCACGATATCTCTGGAACCATAAGGCGTAGATACCTGAAATTTGGTAGGAGTATTCTTTTTGCCCAGTAGAGGTCAGCTAAGAACGGATTTTACGAAATTCCACTCGCAAGGGGGGTTGCGGGGTTGATACACGTATATTTCTTATTTGTAAAACTATGAAAATGCTACCTAAAAACATTCCACGCAGACGAAGTCGCGGGTTCAGCTAGTTATAAATATAGAGGTAAGTCATTATTTTATAAATATTAAACATTCCTAATCTTTTTGTCACAAATATCCTTTTTTTAAATTTTTTGACAAATATATTAATGTTTTATAGTCACAATAATACAGTGATCCATATTTGGGTCGGAATATCGATAAATCATGAAAAAATTCTTCCAGAAATCATTGTGTTTTCTCGAAAGTAATGTTTCTTAATTATTTGTGAACTAACAAACTGTAATATCGGTTAACTTTAGAAATTAATTCAGTAATTGTTGTCGCATGTTTTCCGGCGGAAACGGTTGGTAGCATTGATCATGAAATGAATGGCGGCGAGACGTTGCCGCCGGAAAAAGTCTTCGTGTTAAATCGCGTTACAACGGAGATTCCTTCGAGTTGTATCAGTGGCTCAGTAAAGTGTTTATCGTGTGACGTAAATCAGTGTATTATTTGTATAGTAAATTGCGATAAAGTCTAGTGTGACATAACTGGTGTAAATATTTTTAAGGATTATTGATTAAAGTGACTATATTTGTATATGTCTGCGTTTAATTTATATATATTGTAGGGATGGATAACATAATTAACCCTTTTTTTAATCTAAAAAGTAGACTTCTGTAGGTTCAGATTCTACATATTTTAAACAAATATTTTTTGTTAGTTAAGTGCTTACTGATAGATAGAAGAAAAACATATAGTTTTATGTATAATTAACGTGTAAAGTTTCATATATATTTTGATACCATAAACATACATTTTAATTCTATTTAATCTTCGGAATCTCCTTTGTCGTACCTGAAGTTAAGTATCTAATTACAATTACCCAGCGAAGCTTAAAGAGACATTTAAATGTACATAAATATATAGACGTAAAGTATATCTTGACCCTATTACGTAGCTTACCGTAAGCTCGTACTCAAGTAGCTACACGTAATTACGTTTAATTGCTAATAAAGAAATAGCCACCATACAACGAACCACTTCCTGTAATAGGATAAAGAAATATTGAGGGGAAATGGATAAAATTAATGGATACTTGACTGCCTCGGTGGTGGAATGGGGCAAATATTTGCTTTGATAGCAGTGGCTCTAGGTTTGGATTAAGAGATACAAAACGTTATTGTATTATGGACTTTTTAACTATGTGGTCGTATAATTAATAAAATGGGCACAAGAGAGTTGTTAAATGTAAAAAATATAACAGTAAAAATATTGACATTTTCAATGAAAATAGTGATTGCATGTCAAATACATAGTACCATCATGTCGTGTAAGGAAAAGCGGAGTCTTCTGCCACAGGGGTAACTTCCACCCTTAACAGAAGGCTCCAACCTTATTATGCGTTAAAATGCTGAAGCTAACGAAATAAACTATATGTCGGAGAATAAGAGAGAACGGAGAAACACAGGGGCGTAGGGTTCTCAGCCGACATCGTTATTAATTGAATCCATTATTTAATTTCTTATTCTGTGGGCGTTCATGGGTATTGTTGGTGCAATCAAACACTTTATTAATTAACTCGGTTTATAATGTTCAATCACTTAATGTTCCCGATATCAATTTACACAAACTCATTAACACTAATAGCTAGGAACGCGACAGTTTCAATAGTCGACCACTCCGGCCGACCACCGCTCGAAGACTCCCGAGAGGCGGGCCGGACTGCCACTTATTGACTCTGCCCCCACGCCGATACAAAGATGGCGCCAGCGTTCCACAGACTATTACACACGGACTAGAGATCCATAGACTCTTGCACTCCGACATATATTTATTTTTATTCATATATATGTCGGAGTGCGGTAGTCTGTGGCATGCTGGCGCTATCTGTCTTTCGGCGTGGCACAGAGTCAATAGTGGAAGTGCGGCGGGAATGTCGTGGTAGTTCTCGAGTAGCGCTCCGCCGGAGCGGTCAACTATTGAAACTGTCGCGTTCCTAGCTATTATTGTTAATGGGTTTGTGTAAATTTACATCTGGAAAATTAAGTCATTGAATATTATAATCCAAGTTAATTAATAAAGTGTTTGATTGCACCAACATTACCCACCGACGAAATGGAATTACCACAGTATGGAAATTAAATTATGAATGCCATTAATGACGATTTCAGCGGAGAACCCTACGCCTCTATGCTTTATGCTTCTTCTCCTACTCCCCGACATATATATGTCGGAATTCAATAGTTTCCGGAGCGCCATCTATTGGCACTGGACAGAGTCAATGACTCACAGGCCGGCGGCATTCTCGACAGTTCTGGAGTAACGGTCCGCCAGAGCAGTCGACTATTGAAACTGTCGCGCGTTCCTAACTATTACTGTTAATCTGAGTTAATTAATAAAGTGTTTGATTGCACCAGCATTACACACCGGCGCCCACACTTTGGACTTTGAATTATGGACCCCACTAATGACGATGTCGGCGAGAAGTGTGTTTATATATATCTACTAGTTGACTTTTGCTATATAATAATTATTATCACTATTAAAACATTGGAGTTGATGGTAGGAGGGTAAAAATTTATGACAAAATGTATTTTTTAATTCCACATCATAAACATTTTTTTCAAAACATAGAATTTTTTTGTGGTGTAACCTATTCTCATACCTACTTAATATACATATAAAATGGCATCAAAATCGGCCTAGGCGTAGAAGTATTGGGAGTATTATTTCGGTGGAGTAACACAAGAATTTTATATATTAAATAAATTAGTGTACTCTACATCACACGTGAACCGTTGGACCAATTTTGTTAGTTTTTGTTTGTTTTGTTATTTATAGTCACAGCAAGGTTCTTATGAAAGAAAAATATTAAAAAGTTACGTGGAACTTTAAGGAATTTTAAGAAAACTTAACCACCATTGGGCCTTTTCTAATACAACCTCCTTATTGCTTTTGATAAAATAAACTTTTTTAATTTACAGTAATGGCGTTTTACATAATTGCCAGCGATTGACAAAATGGGCGCAGCAAATAAATAATTAACATATCATTATATGTATTACAAAATATATACCGATAAATAAATTGCTGAGGAAGTAGTTAAATATTTGAGGCATGACGCATGTTCTCATGTCGGATTGCCATATAATAACTAGAAAATTAAATGAAGAATGTTGTGATTAGATTAGCATATGAAAAACACTATGTTTTTGAATAATTAACAATTCCTATGTCGATAACTGTTGCTATAACAAATTCTCAGAAGACGTTCGAAAGATGTCACTCATTAAATTCTAACCCTCATAATCAAAACCAAAATATTCTTTATTCAAGTTCAATACGCTGTCAAGAAACCGGCAAGAAACTCAACGGTTACTCCTTTAAACATAGTTTTTGTACGTTACAATGTGTAATATATCGCTTCTGTGAGCAACTGGAATCAAGTCTATACATTTCTATCGCTTAAATAATCATCAACCTTATAATACGCTTTTTGTATATGTATGTTTTTGACATTTTAAAAATTATGTGGAAGCAAATCTAAAACAGATTGCGCTATTGTATTAATGCGTATGCTCAACCCAAGAAACGATTTCTTTACTCTAAAATATGGAATTAAATGTTTGTTCTTATTTCTTTTTTATAGAATTGTCTATTTCACTTTTTTATATATAAGATATTATTCAATATATATTGCACCGGTACTGTGAGAATTAATGTTTCTTTGAATTTTTCTCTTAAAGAAGCACGAGGTCCTAATTAATATATGTCACGTATTGCTTTTTTGCCCAATAAATATAGTTTGAATGTCCGCCGCTTTATCCAATAACTGTAAGCTGTAAGACATAATGCTATAATAAATAAAAATTTTAACAAAAAAAGGACTGCCTTCAAAACAAGTTCTTACAAATATATTAATATGCTCTAAAAATAATTGAGTTTTCTTTTTTAGAGTTCTTCGTACTCTTATATTTGGAGTCGGCATCAGCGAAGGTAGGTACTCGTATGTCCCGCGTGTCCATTTCGCAGCTCCGGCGCCACTTCCACCTGTACCTTGTATCATGGCTGACACCGAATCCAAATATAAGAATACGAAGAACTCTAAAAAAGAATACGTAATTATTTTTTACTTTTTAGAGCATATTAATATATTTGTAAGAGTTTGTATTGCAGGCGATTCTTTTTTTTGTTAGATTTTTTATTTATTTTTTGATTTTTAGTGAAACTGAAGTAAACTAACAAATTTATCTCAATATACGTACAAACAACTTTACAAATAAATTTACAATGATATCGTCACACCTGGGATCGAACCCGCAACCTAATACTCACAACAACAACAACAACATAAAAAAAGCACAACACTAATACGCAAAAGTGCCTTCCACCCACCTAGCACCTCCTTATACATAATGCACCTTATAAATATTGCAATGCAGCAACAAACGTAGGCTCGTTGTCATTGGATTACAGACAGTTATATATTCTGCCACAATCCGCCCTTGTACTGTAAGCCGTTGAAGAGTTCCATCGTTCATCATATTGAACTACGACAATCACTTGGCCATAACAAGTGACTCAAATATCTGGATTGCCTATAAGAGATTCTGCCGAGTATCGTTAATTTGCTCTTAAGAATTGAACGAGTTCCGTTGCTTTAAAATGGATCCCATAATCAAAACCTAACCAAACTATCATCAAACAATACTTGAAGTATATCCTTTCCAATAAAAAAAGAATCGGTTGGAGTGATCTTGAGTTAATCGTCCATTTGTCGAGCACATGTTTAATGCAAATTTAAAATTTATCCAGTTTTCTCATGGATGCCATCATCAGTACTGGATTTAAAAAAATGGACCCTATGACAAGCAGCACTTTTCATATAAAAACATCCTGAAGATCGGTTCACCCAATCGAAAGTCATGAGGTAACAAACATAAAAAAAATACAGACGAATTGATAACCTCCTCCTTTTTTTGAAGTCGGTTAAAAAGTCATAAGGCCGCCTTTTTGTACATTGTTTTTATTTCTTCTACATTGTTTCTGTTTCATGTGTCCTGTGTGGTGTACAATTAACTATCTTCTATATATCTATAGCTGCATTTATTGATACTGATGTAAAAGATTGAAAAGCTCATTTTTATATAATATTGATGAGGTAAAAAACATAAAAAAGCAGGAATTGATAACCTCCTCCTTTTTTAAAGCCGGCTATACTAAAGCGAAAATCACCATTTTGGCAGTTTCAACACCAGGTTTCAAAAAGGTTTTTTATAACCCTTTATAAAAAGGCTGTCTCGCTGTATGATCTCTTATCATGATATTTTCTTTGCAGGTACAGTGAAGAGGATATGAAGCTATAATGAGATTGTGTGTGTGGCGAACTACTCAGGTTTGAAGTGTTGAGTGGAAGTGAAATAAAGTGGTCGGTACTATATGAGACGCCGTCGGTATCGGATGTCAGGTGGCATGGAGGTGATGCTCTCTACAGGGAGCCGCATTTTCGTGGCTTTTATAGCGACAGCATTTTGGGGAATGGGTAAGTGAAAACTTAATCATTTTTCTTATATACCTATCTTAAATTTTAAAAGAACTTGCAAAAGCTAGCCTAAATTTGAATTTTCTTCTAGAGATGTTATTTTTTAAAAAGCTGACAGGTTAGTGTTTGACTGTGACCACACCTGATGGCAAGTGATGATACAATCTACGATGGAAGTAAATGTAAAGTAAGTGAGTAGCAGCCCATTAACGTCCCACTGCTAAGCACAGGCTTCCTCCCTCATAAGAGAGAGGGTTTTTAGAGCATAGACCCACCACGCTGCTCCACTGTGGATTGGCAGGCATAGTACACAAGTGCACTCTCTATTCCTTCACTCTCATAGTCCGGTGTGACGGAAATCCGACACGACCGGAGAGAGATCAGGCGCAGGACCGACGGCTTAACGTGCTCTCCGAGGCACGGGGGTGGATCACACCGCCAACTTCCCAACTTCGGGCAAATATTGAGAAAATCTTAATAGAAAACTCAATGTCGATTTCGAATTGGCCCGACCTGGGACTCGAACCCAGGACCTCATGTCTGTAGTCGAACAATAATCACTAGGCCAATGAGACAGTTAGATGGAAGTACCGAAACACAAATGTTTGTCTGTCGGTACGGGTTTGTTGTTAGGGTGGTAACAAGCCACGCTCGAAGCCTCCCACCAGTCCAGACTCAGACAAATTAGAAAATGCACTAATTTCATCCTATCGGGGATCGAACCAGGGACCTCTTATAGCAAAGCGAGTACTTGCACCACTGCGCCAGCAAGACCGTCAAACTATGTAAGCTCTGGAGAAAAACGACTATCAAATCTGATTCCAATTAGAAATACAATAAGGCTAGAAAAACCGGAAGAAGTCGTTCTAAATTTTTGCAGTTAGTACTTATTCTTAAATACCCATTATTAGCCCACACTCTCTGTCTATAATAGTGGTCTAAAATATTTAATATTCATCCACTCAAGTTGTTACTAATTAAATAATTGTATTTGCGTAAAAATCGTAAAGCTGTTAAAAGCTCACGTAAAAGGTTTAAAAGTTTATTTCTTTGTAATGAGTTTAAGAAGTTCGTGCTAATGGCGTTGGAATATATTTCATAACTTTTATATTACTGTAAAAGCACTACGATATTTTGTTTCTTAAAAAATCCTTACTTGAAAATTAATTGATAGATTGAAAAAAAAAAATTATCATATATAAAATTCCATAATAACATTACGATATTTTTTATTAATATACAAATGTCAGTTACACGTTCCGCGTTTCATACGTTACACATTTCTTATAAATATCAAATATAATAACTATGAAACCATTTGAATATATATAATAACTATGAAATTTAAAACACCCTGTGGCATATTGTGTCACAATACTGTCATTTTCCTTTATCTTTATTTAATTATATGTTTAAGTTTATTTGACAATAAAGTATTTTAAAAAAAGGTATAAACAAATAAACACTATGTAAGTGTCTGTATAGATTTAGGCTTTCCTGTATATAGAAAGAAATTAATTTTCCCTCTTTTGGCAAATAATATAAAGAGATTAAGATTTGTCATTGTCTTCTTCTTAGTCGTATCACTCTTGTCAGAGTACTCGTGGTTCCAGCATGTTCGGCAGTGTGTGCTTGTCTGGTCATGATAACTATCTTGGGAATTCAGTTGCAATATTTTTCCCGGGGAAGCATCCTGCGCCAGTTATTTTAGGGGGGATTTAACCCTTAAGGTCGCTGGGGCCTCTGCCACTCGGGCCCATGGGCCCAAATTGCCTCGCTCGCCAGAGCCCGATCTGTTTTCTAGCAAAGAGCACCACGGCTGAAAGCCGCCGCCATAGATAGGGCGCGTGCATGTGGGGTTGGCTTTTCGGGCTGACAAGATATTATGGTCATTTTCCCCTTTACTACCACATTATAAATAACTACTTGATACATTCATTGAGGCTTCTAAACCCTAGGATACCCAATATGAAAAAGGAAATGTATGCAACTGTTTAACCCACATTAAAATGTTTAAACATTTAATCACTGCTTTGATACACTACTTTGGTAGATTAGAACTTTTTATACACTTCAAGAAATATACACTATGTAAACATACATACATAGCATCATGCCTCATTCCAATAGGGATTGGCAGAGACCACGTCCTTCCATTTGCCACGATCCTTGCATATTTCCTTCTTTTCCTTCGCTTCTTTCGTTCTCATTAATCCTTTCATACAAGTTCGTCGGTTTAGAGTACTCTTGACCTGAAATGCATTTACGCACTAAGCCCGTCCTGTAGCTCGGGAGTGTGGGACTCTGTGAGGGAGGAGACTCGCATTACCCACTAAAACCATGCGAAACCCTCTTCATCTGAGAGTGAGGCAACAGAGGATCAGCTTGCGCATTCCTACCTGGTTTCTTGGATGAAAACTGTTAGGTATCCCGACCAAGGCTCGAACTTATGAGCGACAAGTGAGATTATGGCAAGTCGACGCATTTATCCACCGTGTTTACATTTCAAATGCCCTGGATTTGTTCCAGATTCGCCCTGGTCTTCCCCTTCCAACTTTCCCATTCGTCCTTTACTCATAAATCCTTTTTGTCAGTCATCTTTCATTAATTCTCTCTACTTGCCCAAACTATCTAACCACACCTTTCTCAATTTGAGCCGCTACATCTTATTTTATAGCACAACGTTATATGTAAACACTATTTGCACAATTACATGGCTATATTTCTATATAGCAATTGCTCGGTGAACATAATTGATGTCTCTTAAAAATTACTTAGAGTAAAATATCCATTAATCCAATCAGTTTGGTTTTTAAATACAAACTTTACATCTTAATTGGAAATGTTAAAATGCAATCACCTGTAAAGTGATGCTGTTTAATTAAACAAACAAATTATATAGCCATACTTTCACGGGAATAAGACGCGATGAGACAAATAAATATAAATTGTGCCTACTTCCAGTTAAATAACGAACAATAAGATTTTGTACAGGATTGCGTAATCCAGGCTGAACCTTACTAAAATTTCCGCTTTACAAGACACGGCTAAAGTAACGAATGATCCCCTATTCAAAATAATGGAATGAAGCGAAATATTCTCGCAATTGGGCGAGAGGATCCCATTTCGCTGGCGGTGACAAGCGAGAGACATCTGAATAATATAATAAAAATATATTGCGTTGTTTGTACTGAACCATGAGATATTAAATTTTCTAGCATAATTTAGTCAACCGTTCTAATGCGGCTTCTGACTTTGATAATTGATCCTTATGGTTCACCTGTAAAAGAGGCTGATTCAAATAGACACTTATCTCAGACTGTAACATCACTTACCATCAAGTGAGTTTACAGTCAAGCGCTAACCTGTCGGTATATGCAAAGTTTTAGGAGACAAGACTGATGATAGTACTAATGCCACCTTTGATTATGGGATGGAAAAAGCATGTTTTTATATCTTTTTATTAGCATTATTAAAAAAACCAGCACTGAAACACAAAATTAAAAACAGCTGACGTCTAGTCCGGGTCAACGAACTTTCGATGCCCGCGCGGCCGCAGCTAGCGGTTAATGAAACGATAGTTTTATATGGCTGTACTAATATGATGGAGCGGAGTAAATAATGCTAATAAAATAGATAAATTTAAAAATATTATTTTTTTCCGTAGCATTAGTACTATCGTCTGTCTTCGTTTTAGGGAGCAGTCTCCTTACACCATGGGTACATTGTAATGTATTAAATCGGATCAGTAATGATATTGTATTATATAAAATAACTTGGAAACAAATACATATCGTTTTGTAATATGTAAAAGAAAAAAATTGTTACTGTGTGTTAGCAATTAAGATAAATATATAACATCCCAGGCTTTTTATCAATATTTTTAAGATATATAATTCCATATACGAGTATATAAGTTTCATCTAACTTATAAGGTTTAGCCAGCAATTGAGATAGGTATACTTAGATGGTTTGGGCACTTAGAGAGAATGAAAGAAAGGAGACTGACTAGAAGGATTTATGAGTCAAGAGTGAATAGTAACGTTTGAAGGGGAAGATCAAGGCGAACGTTCCTGGACCAAATCCAGGACATTTTAAACAAGGGCCAGGTCAAGAGTACTCTAAACTGACGAACTTGTATGAAAGGTTTAATGAGAATGAAAGAAGCGAAGGAGATATGCAAGGATCGTGGCAAGTGGAAGGACGTGGTCTCTGCCTACCCCTATGGGAATGAGGCGTGATGCTATGTATGTATGTATGTATATATAAACCTTCCTCTTGAATAACACTATCTATAGCAGAAAACTACATTAAAATCTGGTGAGCATTTTAATACTTCACGTTACAGCTGAAGCGACTTTATAATCTTTTATGTAAAAAACGGTTCAAGTCTCTCTTTATATTTGTTTTTCTGTACATAATATCAATTTAATTCAAATACTGTCATTATTACAAAGTGTTTTCTGTACATAAAATCAATTTAATTCAAATACTGTCATTATTACTTCCATATCAATTTTGATAAAACACACATCTGTTTCTTATTGTATTTTAAAAATCAATAGGTTCGATTTACTTCTTGTTATTATTTTGATTTGAATAATATATTATTCGCTTTTCTTATATGTGTATTAAGTCATTTAAGTTCCTTTTAAAACTTCAACCAGTATAAATACGTTAAAATATTTGAATTACAATTCAGAAGAATAGACAAATATATAATTACACGAATAGCATTAAAAATGTGTGTAATTTTCTTAATGGAGTTTCCAAAATAACAACATTGTTCTATTTATCAAATCTAATGCTTAAAACGCTTTCTATGTACAGTAACCTTTTAGGAAATTAAAAAGTACTTAAAGGATGAAAGGAGTATATAGAAAATTCTGGATTATATCCCATTGTTTGTAAAGAAGGTTAAGTCGTGACTAGAACTTCTTACCACCAAAGTTGAGCCGCCCAGTGATTTATTATTTTTACACGAATTCAAGTCGTTTCCGTAGAACTTTTTCAAGTGCTTTTAGTTTTCATCTACTTCTCCTGATGCTAAGTAATGATACGATAAGTGGAATAAAGGCTAAGCTGGAAAAAGGTAACTGTAAGCTAACAGAAAGGTAACCGTACGGTAACAAAATATCATAATCGAAATGCTACCTGAGTACTTTTATATGTAATACATTTTATTATTTACTCACTCTTTAATTCGAGGCAAGGTTAATATAAAAAAAAATAGTTGTAGCCAGTGGTTTTATTGGCGTAGTTTCCAAAGTTTTGGTCTTTGCAAGCAACTACATCGTGAAAGAATTCAATTTACTATCATCAACTTATTATATATATACATATATATGTGTCGGAATGCAATAGTCTGTGGAACGCTGGCGACATCTGTCTATCGGCGTGGGGCAGAGTCAATAAGTGACAAGCCGGCGACAACTCTCCAGTTTTCGGGTGACGGCCTGCCGGTGCGGTCGACTTTTGAAACTGTCGCGTTCCTGGCTATTATTATTAATGAGTTTGTGTAAATTGGTATCGGGATCATTAAGTAATTGGACATTATAATCTTAGTTTATTAATAAAGTCTTTGATTGCACCAACATTACTCCGAATGCCCACAGTATGGATATTATGGAAGCCATTATTGACGATGTCGGTGGAGAACCCTACGCCCCTATGCTTTATGCTTCTCCTTCTCTCTTATTCTCTGACATATATAAGTCAATCAATTGCAGAACTAAGATAAAACGATTCCCCGTCGTCGTCGCTTCAAATGATGGACGTCCACTGCTGGACATAGGTCTCACGTAATGACCTCCACAAGGCCCGATCTTACGCCGCCTGGCTCCAGTGGCTACTGGCGACCCTCTTTATATCATCGGTCCACCTTGTGTGGGGTCTGCCTACACTGCGCCGTCCGGTGCGGGGTCGCCACTCCAGCACCTTCGGCCCCCAACGCCCATCGTTCCTTCGGACTATGTGCACCGCCCATTGCCACTTCAGGTTCGCGATTCGTAGGGCTACGTCAGTGACATTGGTTCTACTACGGATCTCTTCATTTCTGATTCGATCGCGTAGAGAAACTCCGAGCATAGCCCTCTCCATCGCACGCTGAGTGACTCTGAGCTTCCGCATGAGGCCCATAGTCAGCGACCACGTCTCAGAACTATAGAGTTGTCAAAATATTTCAATATAAAATAGGTGTTTTTTATTCAAACTATGCTGTAAAAGTTAAGCAATGTCAGCTCCAATTTTGGTGCTATGGTAAAGGGTGACAAGCCCATCTTTTGGAGTTATTATTTAATATAAATAAAATAATTAAAATGTATTGTGTATATTTATTTATGGCATTAAGAATAGTGTTGAAATACGACCCTACCTGTCTAGTTACTTTATACATTAGGTGAAAGGCTATATAAAAAAAATAATACATGTATAAAGTACAAATGTCAGAAGTAAAACTTATTTGGCAAACAAATTTTTAAGTCTTGTATATATTTATACAAATCTAAAACTTTAGATATGTTAGGAATTTAATGAATTTCATTAAAAGTGTCGATAGTTAATATAAATAATTTATTGAAATCTCAAATGAATTGTAAATAAAAATGCCACGTGATTTTTGTCAATATTAGAAATTATTAATAAAATTTTGTTTTTGACTTAAAAATTCAGAAAGGAAGAGTTGTGAAATATTTTTATTTTATATTTTATGAAAAATAGATTAAAATATTAAATAAGGAGTGGCAAATTAAAATGCCACATGTAATTTGTAACAACTGCCTAACCACTAAAGGCTAATCACGCGTTTTTTCCGTAAAAATTTTACCGTCATGCACCTAAAGAAGCTTCACTTCAAAAATATTTTAAAACATACGAATACTTTATATATGATGAGAGTCATATCAGAAAATCTATAGGCTTGATAGTTCGGCTAGAGTGGAGCGCAATATGCAGTAAATTTAATGTTTGTTAACTCGACCACGCAATCGTTAGGTTAAAAGTACGCAAAAAATGGCGTATTTAGTGAAGTAAAATTTTATATTTGAATTTTTTAAGCAACAAACTCACTCGTTGCGGTTATAATGTGGTTATATTTTTTTTGGTTATCCATGGAACAGGAGTGTGAGATACGGCGAGAGAGGAAGCCTCGCAAAAACCCAGTGAAACCCTCTTTATACATAAGTGAGTCACCAGATGTTAAACTTTTGCATTTGTCTCAGGTGTCACGAATTGAGTGATGAGTCTTTTTGAGCACTCACGGTGTTGGGAGGTGTGCAAGCACAAGCCACCCAATACCCTTCTTCCTTCAGCGGCGAGGTAGGTTAAGCGAGACTAGGGTTTTGGAGAAGAAGACTACTTCCGTCCACATTCTCACATTGGAGAGCATCGCACCTATAATGTTCCCTAGTAATAGGTCATCCAGGAGGTGAAACTAGGTGCCCAGGCTGCGGAATCAGCTACAGTGTGATACCTTGAGACGATAGCTGCTTCAAAATGATGACAGTGACTCCTCCTGGGTAATAAAAGAGTTTTGTTCGTAACTATGTCCGTTATAGACATTAAAACCATCCAACTGATGTGGCCAAAACTGACAGGCAATAATTTAAAGATTGTTTAAGACCAATTAACTCATAGATTACAAACATATAGATAAAAATAACCTGTGAAATGAAACAATGTGAATAACGCTTAGGATATCACTATATCATAAAATAACATTGAGCGCTATGTCGTCAATTCTGAGCGCTACACGCATGTACAATGTATGCATAACGGTAATATTTAATACAATTATATAAAAAGTTGCCGTACATACATTTATGATCTTACAGCAATTATCTACATTTCAGGATTTACCGAGTTATTACTGCTGTAAGATCTTAAATTTGTGTACGGCAACGTCTATTCTGATATAATTTTATGAAATTTTACCGCTATACCTTAAAGCCGTACATTATAAATGGTAACAAATGAAAATATTACGGTAAAATAGAAATTATTTACTCGTGCACACACCTGTACCGCTCCGAAATGACGACATAGCACTCAATGTTATTTTACGATATAGTAACAGCCTTCTAAGCAATATTCACGTTGGTTCATTACACAGATAAATTTTTTCCATGTATTAATTAAATTTAAAAACATAACATCTTTGTTGCACTGCTATTTCATTCATATAATGCTACGTAATAAAAATAGAAAAATTGTGTTAAATGTGCTTTGGTGATCCCTTTTTCTTTCTATTTAAATTAGCAACGATTGAGTGTCTTTACACACGAATTGTCGCAACATTTGAGACAACAAAATAACACTTCTAGACTTTCGAAAGGCAAAGTGAATCCTTTCGTATTATAGACAGTCACTAAAGCCGGATATTTCCATATTCCCACTGGACTGGTACTTACGCGGTTAGCTCTTGCATGTCGCTTGATTTTCATTGCATAGCATATGTTATTGTATTCTTTGTGTGTAATAAAAGCATAACTATAAGAAATCTATTTTAAATTTAATTAAATATGTTTAATTTGTAATTCATATTTGATCTCAGAAAAATTAGAAAATATTATGAATGATCAATAAAAGCTCGTGAAACGGGAATTTAAATTTCATTTGCACTTATTTCACTGAAAGCAATTAAAAAGTATGTGATGTGAAAATGAAATGAAAATACACTAGTTTTCACGTGAGTCTTCTAGTTTTTTGTTTCAATATAGGTATTAATTAACGTCAGATGTGTATGTTTCTGGTGGAAGTTTCAACCATGGCATGCATAGTCTTTTTGTATACTTGAAAATATCGACCCGATTTCGTAAAGTAAATCTAGGATAGGCTGCTAGTACTCGTTTTGCTAGCAGAGTTCCTGAAATCGCTTATTGGCAGGGCAATTATAGTAAATTGTACTCTCTAATTCTGGACTCGAGTCTGGGCTGGTGGAAGGCTTCAGCCGTGAAAATTATTACATTCCAATTCTAAATTACCTCTTTCTAGGTAAGTACTATTTTATTTTACACTGTACAACACTTACCATCTGCCACGATCCTTGCATATCTCCTTTGCTTCTTTCATTCTCATTAAACCTTTCATACAAGTTCGTCGGTTTAGAGTACTCTGGCCATTATTTAAAATGTCCTGAGTTTGGTCCAGGAACGTTCACCTTGCTCTTCCCCTTTCAACTTTCGCGTTCACTCTTGACGCATAAATCC
Organism: Elymnias hypermnestra; assembly: GCA_015832385.1. Taxonomy (NCBI): domain Eukaryota; kingdom Metazoa; phylum Arthropoda; class Insecta; order Lepidoptera; family Nymphalidae; genus Elymnias; species Elymnias hypermnestra. The sequence continues at coordinate 5,692,317 of JACTOM010000110.1, read as the reverse complement.
TTTTTGTCAGTCTCCTTATATTCATTATCTCTCATCCAAACCATCTAAGCATACCTTTCTCAATTTTTGTCACTACACCTCCTTTTATACCACATTGTTCTTTTATCACACTATTTCTTACTTTGTCACTCAATTTCAACCCACTCATACTTCTCAACGCTCTCATCTTTTATTTTACTTTCAAGCTTTTTCTGGCATACTCAACTTTCACTACCATATATACCTTTCACACCAACACTCCTCCATGCACAATCAGTCTGGTCTTTGAGACACCCTGTGGCTGTTCACAAAGGCGTCAGGTCAGATTACAAACAAACGCGAAACTGTCAAAAGACCTGTCAATTGTTGACCTTTAAATTTGTTTTATTACTTTTAAAGACATCACAATTCTAATGATAGATATCGAATAAAAATACAACACATTTCTTAGGCAAAAGGTTGCCTAAGAAATGTGTATAATTTCATAATTATTATAAAAATAAATATAATAATTATTAATTGTAATAGCATATACAAAACTACACCTGTGTAACTATTTAGATAGTTTTAGGAAAAAAATCTCTAATATTTATAAATGGGTTCGACATTAATAAAATTATGTATAATATAATACTTTCGACGCAATACTATGATAAATTTAAAACAAATCTAATGTAAAATGATTTAATATATTTTATTCTAATATTACTGACAAAATGCATTCCAATAATTAGCCAGTTATTTTGGGATGATTTTGTTAATTTTAATCATTTTATATAATGTTGAACGGTTTAAATACTGAAATATTCTGAAAATATCATAAATTAGTTAAGTTAAATTTTTTTTTGGCGCATGAGGGTATTTTTTAAAATATGAAATGCGTGAATAGCGTTACGAAGATGTGCAGCGTTTTTTATGCTAATTCGTATGAAGGTCAGGTAGTTTTTATATTCACAAATGACATGTGCCATTTAAATTTGCCATATATTATATATACTATTTTGCATAAAATATAAAATAATAGTATTTTATAAATTATCTTTTCTAAATATTAAATTCAGAAACAAACTTTAATTAATAATTTTAAATATTGACAAAAAACGTGGCATATTTAGTTACAATTCGTCATTTCAGATTTCAATAAACTATTTGTATTAATTTACGAATTTTTTGATATTTTAATTATATTCCTAAGATATCTTCTTTTTCCTTTCCTAGTCACATAAATCTAAAGTATTAGGTTTGTATAAATATACACAAGAATAAAAAGTTTCATTTTCATGTTCTGACATGTGCACTTTGTACGCACGCACTTTTATTTTATTTAATCTATAATATTTCTATTCTATATCACTTGTTACTACTGACTTAAATTAATAATAAAAAGGAAGCGACATTTCTTTGGCTTATATTGTACAAAATTCTATAATATAATTTTATTTTCAATTCATCTCCTGGTCATAAGTCTTTTGTTGTAATTTTTACTAAGCAGTGTGAGTAAAATACACCCCCAATAGTCACTTAAAAAACGATTCTTTTAATGCATTTTCGAACTATCTAGAATTAATTTAGAAAATAGCTGAGCTAGTAAAATACATGCTTGTTTCAATGGATTGTGAAATTGAAAACTATCAAACTGCCCTGCACTACACGAGAGATTGCTTTACAACCTATCGTAAAGTGAAATCTACCGCGAAAACTGCTGTATTTAATTGATGAATACGGTTTAATGACCACTGCAATATATTTAGGAATTCAAATATTACTGAATGTATAATAAAAAGTGTTTGATTGAGCTACTTTCAATACTGATTGTTAGGGTTATATTATTATTTGAGATACTCGATTAACTATTGAGGAAGTAGCAGAGTTTTATTGGATTGTATATTGACTATTATTGCCGAGTTAGATCGTATATTTACTATTGCGGAAGTATTCAGTGTTATTGCGATCGTATTTGTATTTTAAAATAAGATTTAGAGGGTGCATTGACTTATTTCTAAATGGTTGCATAAATTGGCGCGCATATCAGTTTTCTGGTCGAGTGTTGGTTACTAGAGAATTAGTCGTTAACGAATATTGGAACTGTTTAGTTCTCAGTTTTAAGTTAATTGTGTTAGTTAATTGGGCTGTTCTGCGATACAAAGCTAAGTATATTTATGTAATATAAAAACCTTGTCTTGTTTATGTTTCAATGATAATTGTGTTTTATATTTAATGTTAATGGATATTGATGATGCAATTGTGTTTCTATGTTAATAATCACATGAATAGAAAAGAGTAATAACTATAAAGAATACAGATCTTGAAAATTGTGCATTGAATGTTTGATTGATTATATTATTATATTATATTTATATCTTATTTATTCGGCCATTCCCGATATGAGTAACGCAAATTTCCAAATATTACTCGGTTACTGATTCAAAATGGCTCTAATGATTTGTTGATTAAAATATCAGGCGTGATTATTGATTAAAATTCTCCATGATGGAGAAAAATTGTGTGAGGGAGGAACCCTAGATGGTTTTTTAAAAGTTAATGCCAATGATTTATTTATCCTTCCTCTACGGAGGTAAGTTTACGTACATCTGTATATCCCAAGAGCAATAATGAAATCATCGAAATAATCATTGGTCAATCTTGTAAGACGTCTTTGATGCCTTTTCAATGCAGAGATGGCTCTTTCCCGTTATTTCGTAGTCGTTTTATATCGATTTTAATGCACCTATAACATATTGTCCCCTAGAATTATCCCCTAAAATTTACGGTTTTGCTGGCGCAGTGGTGCGAGTACTCGCTTTGCTAGCAGAGGGTTCGATCCCCGGCAGGGCGCCTTAAAGTATTGTATTTTTTAATTTGTCTGAGTCTGGACGGGTGGGACGTTTCACCCGCGACAAGTTACCACCCTACCTGCAAAGACATACCACCAAACAAAGAGATTTGTGTTCTCACAGTAGCGTCGCAATATTTATTGGATAACATTTTATGTATCACAGCGTAACACAAAATTTTACCACAAGAAATAAAACTAAACTGGTAATGCCATATTTTAGTGTGAAGAAGGTTCAGAAATCATTTGTCGGGTTGAGCATACGCATTTTTAATAAGATACCAGATTCACTTCTGGGTTTGCCTCCATATGTTAAAAATGTCTTATTACACAAGGCATTTTATAATGTTGTGGATTATTTAAGCGATAAAGATGTTTGGACTTTATTCCAGTAGCACAGGAAAGCTAAACACTTTAACCTAAAAAACTATATCTAAAGGAGTAACCGTTGAGTTTCCTACCGGTTTCTTCTCAGCGGAATTAACTTTCCGAACCAGTGATAGATGTATTACCAACGGAAAGACTACTGACGATTAAAAAGTGCCTTTTAAGCCTACTTGAATAAAGAATATTTTGATTTTCCTAAATTCACTCTACCAGAGATGAAATACGAGACCACTGCTAGCAAAGCGAGTACTTGCACCACTGCGCCAACGAGTCTTATATAAACAATCTCTTGATGCTTTGATTATTAATTAATGTCACGACAATTTGTATCTGTAAGAAATAGTTTCCAGTTTCCAGAAAGTAATGGCAATTTATTATTAGATAAAATTATAAATTTAGTTTTCATCAGTCACTAAAGAAATTGTTCAGTGAAAATGGTTAATATCTCTGCTCAATCACACGTCAAATTTCATTTTGAGTGATAGGAAGAATACGAATATACGTGATTTTATACACCCGGTGACGGTAAAAGTGCTTCGCCAAGTGCCTATAATAAAGCGAAATCTACTTCTCTGTACTTTAATATCGCTGTCAAGTTGAACTTATACCCAAAAGTCACTTAAAGCCTTCTATAATTCCAGTGAAACAGAAATGGAATTGATGAAATGGATTGGAAGAAATTATCTATTGCAACAAATCAAAATTTGGTTCTATCAACCTCTCTTGTTTATTTGCTTTATATATTTAGACAAGTTGTTCCTCGTGGTGAAGCATTTTTGTTAATAAAAGTACCCTAAGATACTCCTTATAACATCAGTTATTTGCCAATGAAAATCCGGCCAGCTGGTTCAGACATTAGCTGGAAGAAACAGACAGATAAACAAAAAAATAGTAATTTATTATTTGCATGAGTTAATGTGTATGATATCATAAATTTAATATTAAGGAAATTTAGTTCACAAATACTCTAGAGCCTGAGAAAGGACAAAGGCTTCTTCTGGATGCTAAAAAGGATTGTAAGGAATGGAAGTATCGTCATTTATAGAGCTTGATGTTTGCAATTTATTTTTTAGGATGTTGATTCGATTTTGACGGCCTCGTTGGCGCAGTGGTGCGAGTACTCGCCTTGCTGGCAGAGGTCCCGGGTTCGATCCCCGGTAGGACGAATTTAGGAAATTGTATTTTCTCATTTGTCTGAGTCTGGATCTGGAGGCTTTAGCCCGTGGCTAGTGACCAACCTACCAACAAAGATGTACCGCAAAACAAAGATATTTGTGTTCCGGTACGATGCTGTTTAGAAACCGTAAGGGCTAAATCGCCTCTTACCCAGATAAGCGCGCTTCCATCTTAGACTGTATCATCACTTACCACCAGGTGAGGTCACAGTCAAGCGCTAAACGGTCAGCAATAAAAAAATATAATTAAATATGACATTCAAAGTTGTTTGTTTTACCATTAAGGATGTATAATAACAATAATTACTGATATTATAAACGTTAAAGTAACTATGTTTGTCTGTAGAGCGTTCACAACAAAACTACTTAACTGATTTTAATGAAATTCAGGTTATAGATAGTCTAGAGCCTCAATGCAAATAGCTCATTATAGTATTTATGCGTACGTGTCTTATGTAAAAATAAATTACTATTTAACACGGACAAAGTAGTCAGCACAGCTAACACACAAAATAAAAATTTAAAAGTGCGTGCGTACAAAGTGCACATGTCAGAAGTGAAGCTTCTTGGAAAACTATTTTTTTAAGTCTTGTTTATATTTATACAAATCTAAAACTTTACATTTCCGAGACTAAGAGGGAGGGAAAAGGAAGATATGTTAGGAATTCTATGAATTTGTTACTGTAATCTCAAATGACAAATTGTAAATGAAAATGCCACGAGTTTTTTGTCAATATTATAATTCATTAATCATTTTGTTTTTGAATTGAGAAATTTGGAAATCCTATATTCAATATTACGCGTACAAATGCCAAGTTATAAAATGTATCCGGTACAATTGATAATATAAATAAAAAATTGTATTCTTACAAATTATATCACTTTTTGTCCGTTTTATTTTAATTTTTTGTATATATTTTCAAGTTTTAAATTACATACTGATTGTATTTAGTCAAGTAGTTATTTATATTTAGTCAAATTAGTCTGGCGAAAAGTCGCCTCTTCGGCGCAGGCCTCCCCCAAATTCATCCTCTTTGCTCTATCTCTGGCTTGGCGCATCCAGTCTGGACCTAATCTTTCCCTAAATATATCTCTCCATCTCTTCTTTTGTCGCCCTCTTTTTCTTTTCTTGTCTCTGGGAATCCATTCTGTCACCTTCTTAGTCCATCTTGTGTCAATTAGTCTGCATACATGTCCTGCCCATTTCCATTTTAGTGCACTGCTAATTTTTATCATGTCTTTTAATTTAGTTCTTTTTCGTATTATTTTGTTTTTTATTCTGTCTTAGAGTCTTAATCCTAACATGCTTCTTTCGATTTTCGAGAAAAATAGTATATTACTTTATTAAATGACGAGTGGCAAACTAAAATCTTATTTTTGAATATTAAAATTACGTAACTTTCAAACGAATTAGCATAAAACGCAGCATATCTACGTGACGCTAATCGCGCGTTTCATGAGTGAAAATTTTACCCTCAGGTGCCTAAAGAAGTTTCACTTCAAAACTACAAAAAATTTGCCGTATTGTAAAGTAATGTAACAAACATTGCAGATATTGAATATTTTTGTTTATACCAAAAACAAATAGTCTTTAAGTTAATTCATTTTGTAATAGAAATCACTGCGACATTTTCAACACACAATCAATTTGTGTCTAAAGCTTTATAATTTTATACTACTAAAGGTCTATAGCATTAAAGAAAATATCTATTCATAAGACAGATTGAAATAAATCGTTCCGCAGTAACTTTAAGGTGAGCCAACAAATTTTCAGTGAATACAGTAAATAACTCCGTCAAATCAAGTGTAAAATTCGGTTTGAAGCCAGCGACACGTGAAAATATCGTTTTTGCACACAACATTGCTTTATAATCTTTTATAATACGGAAATAGAAAATATCATGAAATATATAAAACCCACCTTCTATTCAAATAACATTGGGAATCTATTTGTTATTTTAAAATTTAAATTAACAGCTTTACATATAACATATAAAAGTAGCTAGGTAGGTTTAATTTCGAGAAGGTCAACCGCCGAACCCAACTCGGTTCGGCAGCGTCCGGGACACTACACCAGATATTTTCGTCCGATATTCCTCAGTGCCTGAAGACCAAAGTCTTCGAACAGTGCATGTTGCCAGTGATGACCTACGGTTCTGAGACGTAGTCGCTGACTATGGGCCTCATGCGGAAGCTCAGAGTCACTCAGCGTGCGATGGAGTGGGCTATGCTCGGAGTTTCTCTACGTGATCGAATTAGAAATGAAGAGATCCGTAGTAGAACCAAAGTCACCAACATAGTTCAACGAATCGCGAACCTGAAGTGCCAATGGGCGGGGCACATAGTCCGAAGGACCGATGGACATTGAGGTCTGAAGGTGCTGGAGTGGTGATCCCGCACCGGGCGGCACAGTGTAGGCAGACCTCCCACAAGGTGGACCGATGAAATAAAGAGGGTCGCCGGTAGCTGCTGGAGCCAGATGGCGCAAGATCAGGCCTTGTGGACATCATTATGTGAGACCTATGTCCAGCAGTGGACGTCCATCGGTTGAAGCAACGACGAAGACATATAAAAGTATCGCCGTCGTCGTCGTCAAGAAAGTGTCTGCTGCCGGGGGTTGGGGACCGTTGTTCCCTTGTGACTATGATTATAGTGGTTTTGCCGATAATTACTACGCTTGGCAGGCGGGTTGGTGATCGCAGTGCTGACCTCCTCGCACCGATAACGCTGCTGCCATTTATCGGTATGTGGCATTTAGATCAGCTACAGAGAATGATTATACCTCCATTTGTCGGTCGCCAGTGCCTCGTCGGTAGAAACAGAGTGCACCGCATGCAGGTAAGACGTTTGTAGAAACGGACTGGGACGCGTTTCCCCCTTACACCCCCTTATAAAAGTAGATAGGGTATTTTTATTTCACCGCTTTAGATTTTATCGTCCATCTATCGCATGTTGCTTTATAGACGGCTGCAGATTAGGGGTAATGTGAAGGTTTCTCTGCCGAGGCCAATATGGCAGTGCCTATAGCTCGCATCAGGTGTTTCACTTGCATCGTTTCGCATGAAAAGGAAATAACGGATGATAATAATTATCTATGAGGTTCGGCGCTGCATGTGAAATAAGTGCCACTTACACTTTATTTTAAACGATTGGGCCGAACTAGAACGCAAAAGAGGCTTAGGAGTCGTGTTCTAGCAGTAAGATAACATATGTTGACAGTTCTTTCACTGGAAGTTAGCCAATGTTATAAGGAGTAGCTTACTTTTTGCGAAGGTATTAGGGTTCCAACAATAATATCAAAACCATCGAAATAGAAACGCGCGTGGCTCTTTTAAAGATAGTTTTTGGCATTGTATTCATGTCATTTATAATTTAGCTTTATTGTGCATCTGCAAATAAGTATAAACATTTTTATCCCTTAAATAATCTTTAACATTATAACATCTAATTTGGACAATATTTTTGACATATTTCTTAAAATTATATAGAGGTAAATACAAAACTGAATGTGTTACTTGTTTAAAAATCACTATATACATGTCGGAGTCCAATAGTCTGTGGAACGCTGGCGGCATCTGTCTATCGGCGTGGGGCAGAGTCAATAGTGACAATCCGGCGCGCGTCTCTCGGTAGTTCTCAGGTGACGGTCCGCCAGAGCGGTCGACTATTGAAACTGTCGCGTTCCTAGCTATTATTGTTAATGTTTTTGTGTAAATTGTTATCGGGAACATTAGCTGATCGGACATTATACTCTGAGTTAATTAAGAAAGTGTTTGATTGCACCAACATTACCCACCAAAGCCCACAGTATAGAGATTGAATTATGGATGCCACTAACAATGATGTCGGCGGAGAACCCTACACCCCTATGCTTCATGCTCCTTGTCTCTTATTCTCTGACATATATAAAAAATTTAATAAATAAGAACTGACTTAAAAACAAACTATTCCACACAAATTATAAGATCTAAAATATAAAATTATGATTACGTTTTTTTAAAATATTAGACTACGTAAAAGTCTCTCAAATTATTACGATAATATAATATAGTTACAATTATTATTATATTTGGAGTAGGTGTTAACCAAGATGGGTACCTACATATATAGTTATGTGATATAGAGTAAGTGAGAGCTGCCAAGTGGGACACACCCACCTTGACACCGACTCCAAATATAATATTATGGCTTTGGCCGTGATCAAAACTATCATCAAACAACCTTTGAAGTACATCTTTTCGAATAAAAAACAAATCATCGAAATGATATTGAGTTATTCTTCCATTTGTAGTGCACATGCTTAATGCAAATTTAAGACTTTTGTGGCTTTCTTATGGATGACATCATCAGAACTGTACCAAAAAAATGGGACCTCCGCCGCAATGGGAGCACCGCCTTTCATATAGAAACAAGAATCATCAAAATCGTGCAGTCGAAAATTATGAGGTAACAAAAAACTACACTAATTGATAACCTCCTCCTCCTTTTTTGGTCTGTTAAAAATACGATATAGCGGGTTTGTTGTCGTTTTTGTATTATAATCGTGTGACGGCACACAGATTGTTAATCATTTTACAATCCAATCGGACTTGACATTTTTGAAGTTTCGGATTCGAAGAAACTGCCTCGGATTTCATAGAGTTCGCACGCGCCCACGTGTTCTGGTGGAATGTTTCAGATCTAGTTATACTTTGTCAATTTTCTAAAATTATAAGTGTTGATTTATGAATAAATAAAAAGCCTTTTATTTCTTGCTTTATATACATCGTTAAAAAAGTAAAAAAAAATCTAACCTTAGTTTGGCAAGAACCCCATTTTATTGGGTGAAGGCCTCTTCCAAAGACAACCATTTGTTCCTGTCCTTGGCGACTTGCAGCCAGTTAGCCCCGCAATTTCTTTTAATTCGTCCTCCCATCTTGTCACGGGTCTTCCAACTGTATGTTTAGGACACACAATGGGGCAAAAATGAGACACTTGTATCTGATTATTAATGATATAATGTTGCGTCAAGGGCGCGTTACAAGCGACTGGTGACAATTTGCATGTGACGTACAATAATCCAAAAACGCAACGAACTCCTGCCAAATCACAGGAGCAATTACGAATTGTATACGAACTAGGCGTTTGCGCCGGAACATATTCCCGCCCGTTGAAATTGGTAATTTCAACTGTTGCTTCGCCATTTTGTCCTCGAGCAGCGAGCCATTTATAAACACTATGATATGCACCCGGTACAAAACAAATCAAGCCCGCAACAAAAAACATAGCACTCTGTAGACCATTCTTTGGTTCAGCAACAGCATAGACTCCCATCCCAATAAGTCCTACACCGACTAGAAGTAGTATTACAGCTTCGCAGACTGTTTTCCAATTCTCTCGAACTTTGGGATGGTTCCAACAACACAAGGATTGGGAGGCTTCTACATATTCATGAATGAGAGTCTGACTTCCTTGACGTTGCATCCTCTGTACATTTATAGGTTTTGCTAGAAAGGTAATCGCCTCCATTCCTTAATTTATTTTGAAACGGGGACCGATCTCCTGTAGCGCCATATACTTTTAAGGCTTCGTCGGGCTCTTCTTCAAAGCGTCATCGATTGAAAATCCTTTCTCACTGTTGCCAAAAGGTCTAGTCATTTTTAAGACGTATTTCGAATAATTTTCTATTTAAAAAAGACAATACAATTCAAAGCCAAAACACAGCTGTCTTATACTCTGAAGGCGCTCATAACGTTTTCGTTGATTGTCGATGCATGCTTCAGGTGTATGCGAAGGTAGCGCAGCCCACGGCCTTCCAATGATGAAGTGTCCGGGAGTAAGGGACAGGAGGTCATAAGGACATGATGCTAAGGGACACAAGGGTCTGCTATTAAGTATGGCCTCCATTTGTGCAAACAAAGTAAATTACGACCGTTAAATTACTGTTTCCTATAACGCGTTTAAAGTGGTGCTTTGCGGACTTCACACCGGCCTCCCATATCTCGCCGAAATGAGGAGCATAAGTTGGCATGAAGTGAAATTTGATACCTTGCTGACTTGCAAAATCTGACAATGATACCTGACTTTGTGTGATAAATTCCCCAATTTCCTTAGCGGCAGCGGTAAAATTACAAGCATTGTCACTCCAAATTTTAATGGGGTTTCCGCGACGAGCGATGTATCGCCTTAGTTTCATAATGACGGCATCCTTTGTTAATTCGCCAACTGCCTCTAAGTGAATACACTTATAGCAAAGGCAAATAAAAAGAGATAAATATAATAGCATTTAATTACACGACTTCCACTACCTTTACGATTTATGATAAACGAAAGGTCAGCGAAGTCTATACCAACGGACAAAAATGGAAAGTCGGGATTGATACGTTGAGATGGTAAATTACCCATTTTTGGAATCAACGTTTTAACTCTCAAAAGTCTACATCTGGTACAGTTGTTGGCTGACGTGCAATAAGAATTGAATGTTTTCTTTCAAAAGTGCAATTTGACGCGTCTAACCGTTCACCTACCTGCATTACATTGTCCTTGTCCAGAAAGAGAGAAAGTATAAAATTTTGCTTCGGCTACTGAGATACCTTTCTCTTACAAGCAAATCGCAATCGATAGGGATTTTTACAATTAAAATTACAAGTAGAATTTGGATTTCCTTTGAAACGCCCTTCCATATAGCGAAGGCGTTCTCTAGTTAAATTATAAGTATCCCCAAGACAATCAGGCGTATCATTTAATGGAAGTTTGCCGCAAAATCTACCTGAATTACCTCTACGGGTTTGCTTAATAAAATGTGATTCACAAAGCCTATCCCTTTCACTCATAATGCGTCTGGTAGGCACCTGTTTAAGATCCCGGAACTTGGCAAGTGAATCTTCAATTTTGGTTTCATTAGATAATTTAGAGCTCGACGCGTGATTCACGGTTGTGGCTTTATTGACAACCACAGAACCTATGGGACCTACTAGAAGCCAGCCTAAGTGAGAATTTCTCAGGTTTGGTTTCCCAGGTCCAAGCGAGATCTGTTCGGTTCCTAAAATGTCCCAGAACAAATCCGCTCCTAATAATATATCGATCGGCAATGATTTTTTAAGTTTAGGATCCGCCAATAAAATATCCTTGGGTAAGTTTAAGGCATTTATATTAACAGGGTGTTTAGGCATCTCACCTGTTAATTCCTTAAGTACAAGACATGAAATATTTAAGCTAAATTTATTATTCAAAGAATTGATTCGTAGATTGCAACTCTCTGTCACTACATCAGATGAATTGTTGCCTATTCCTATGACTTTAAGCGAGCCAACAGGATTAGATTGTAATTGAAGTATATTTTGTAGATTTTTTGAAATAAATGACATTTGGCTGCCACAATCTAAAAGTGCTCTAACCTTGACCTTAAGCTGGTTCAATGGGTTAACGACTTCTACAATAGCTGTTGAAAACAGAATTTGCTCTGAGTTTTGCTTAGAGAAAGTGACCACTAATTCATCATCATCACCATTGCTGTTATCCACCTCGACGTGGTTACTATGAGCCTGGTGCGGCGGATGGAGTAAACCGTTATGACGGACCCCACACTGACAAGCACGCAGGCGGCAATTTTCGGCAATATGACCTTGACGAAGACAATTGACGCATAGTTTGTATTTCCTAACCTCACTCATTCTTTCACTAATACTCTTTGACTTGAATGTTGCGCAATCATAAATTCTATGATTTCCATTGCATATAATGCATGATAGACAATCAGTTGATTTTTTGAACTTGCTTGTAGTTGTAAATGACTTCGTATAAGATGGCTGTTGCCTGTTATAGTTATTGTTCTGACCTAAATTATTACGCATTTTATTATTATTCATTGTCGGTTTAGCCCCGTAACTGTCGTTCCTGTTATTGCGATTAAGGGCCTCTAGAACGTCCGCGCGATCTATTATAAATTTGAAAAATTGCTCTAAAGTAGGCGTATCGTCTAACGTATTGCGGTGTTCCTCCCATTTTATAAGAGTGGCGCTATCAAGTTTTGCAGTTAACATAAAAATAATCAATACATCCCATTTGTCAGTTGGCTGTCCTAAGCTGGCCAATGCACGCAAATTTTTTGTTACGTGATCCACTAGAAATCTCAAGGACTTCTCTGATTCGCGAGGAAGCTGCTTCAAATTAAATAATGAATTTAAATGATGATTTATCAAAATTCTTTTATTATCATATCTATCACATAGCAACTTCCAAGCATCAGAATAATTTGCCGAAGAGACTTCAAGGTTTGAAATTATTCGCGCTGCATCACCTTCTAAATAAGAAATAAGATAGTGGAATTTATGAATGTCGGTAAGGTGAACGTTATTATGAATTAAATTCTCGAACGAGTCTCGGAACTGTAACCAATGGAAATATGCACCATCATACTTGGCAATCTCAATACGAGGTAATTTAATTCCGATTTCGTGATGCTCTGAACGACAAGAGTTATCAAGCAACGAACCATGTCGTGTATGCTCGCATTCAACCCTTTTTGTAAATTTTTCTATTAATGTTTTGGCAGTGGCAATGTTAATAATAATATCGTGTTCGATAGTTTCACGTTCATCGATTTCAGCAGAAATATTCTCTGGGCTTAACAACTCAATGTCATTTTGCAAGTCATCGACCCTAACTGACAATGCCTCAAACTTAGTGACCTTAAGATTCAATTCAGTTAGTTGTATAGTATTTAATTCAGATTTATTTGAAATACTGCTTAAATAATTTTTAAATTTTGTAATCTGCCCTTTGGCGGACGATCTCTTGATAATTAATTCCTTTAAAGATTGTTTTTTCTCTGTTTCGTTAGGCATTGTAAGTTATTCGACACAAGGTACTCAAACTATAAACTTAAATCGCAGTAAACTAAGTTAAAACAGTAACAAAGCTCACGCTCCTCGTTTCGGCCGCGCCTGTCCTCCGGAATGCAGGCACGAAGCTCGCCAAACGCACCGCTACTCGTCTGCCACCCGTATCTCAATTTAAGTATTACGCAGCAGCCGTGAGAGACGGCAATCTTACCACCCTGGAATAGTCGGCAATAAAACTTAGCCTTTATAGTAGAAATAAATTTACTAATTTTAGTCGTTAAATATTTTATAGAAGTGGACGGTAACCTTTATGTTATAATATAATTACCGAAATATAGTGTTATTGTTTAATATGATTAATTAATAGTTGAGAATATCTTTAGATAATACGAATACATCAATAATATCAAGCACAAATGGACAAAAAACCGATAAAAAACGACAATTTTACAATTTTATTACTCAACTTGTAGGTACTTTTATAAAACTAAAGTTTAGATTGCAATTTAATTTCTTTGTAATTTACGTTAATTTACACTAAAAATGAACAAATAAACTTTGTCTACACAAATAAATGCAACTTCCAATAGCTTTAGACACTAATTTGGGAAATTGGGTGAAAAAGGTAGGACAAAGGATGAACACTTATCTGGTATTTTTCTTCGTCGTGATGCGATATTTAGGCAGTATCGCTGGTTCACGCTGCTTAGTTCCCCTCATGGGCCACCATTATGTATGTTTAGGCACACAATGGGGCAAAAATGCGACACTTGTATCTGATTATTAATGATATAATGTTGCGTCAAGGGCGCGTTACAAGCGACTGGTGACAATATGTATGTGACGTACAATAATCAAAAACGCAACGAACTCCTGCCAAATCACAGGAGCAATTACGAATTGTATACGAACTAGGCGTTTGCGCCGGAACACCAACCCTTGTTTTTCCTTTCGGACCCTTCCATGATGTTACAGCTAGCATCCACCTATGATTTTAGATCCGTGCCATGTGGCCAGCCCATTTCCATTTAGGTGTTGATTTATTATAGTAAAATTAATAAAGAAGGAACTAATTTTATCGTGGAATATTTTATTGAAATACTTGACGTTGATCTCCTCGCCCGACTACCCACGTTATGGCAGACAAAACCCAAGATTGTAACGCCACAACCTGAGGATGCGTCTTTACATGTATTTTTTTTTGTTTAGTAAATGTTTTTACGAATGCATAAAATGTTATGAAAAAAATATTGCGATTTGAGTTTACCATAACAAAATTGCGATGTTATGTTCTCTAATAAAATAAATAAAGTATTAGCATAGAAATTCTCATCTCCATACAAATAAGGACATTGTAGTCCCGACCGAAGTTGTTACAAAGGCATTTGTATCTCTCATAGACAGGAAACTAACAATTTCTCGCCTTGATTGTCAATTGTTCTTAACTCCATATGCATTTCCATACTGTTATTATGTTTGTCGACTTCATTTATTTCATATATGATGACGCTTTTATTTATATGAATAACTTAATATGGAACATTTTTTTTTTGCGCTGGGAAATGCCTTTGCGCACCCCGATAAAAGCTTAATTCCATCGGGAGTGTAGGACTCACTCACTAAAACCCAGCGGATCCCTCTCCATCCACGAGTGAGATCACTAGAGGTTCCCTAACTGCATTCCACCCTAGTGAGCCGGATGGTACCGACTATGAAGATCTACCACTTAGAGTGAGGCATGAAGTGCATAAGTGCGACTTCTGCCGACAAGCCTCCTCCGACGCCGAGGGAAAGCTCCAGCCTTCTGCTCCCTTGTCCTCCCATTTGCCTCCTTCAGCGAGGTGACGGTCTCGCAAAAGAAGGCAACCACCCGCCACCCAACTTCACTGGAGAGCATTACCCCAATTATGCTCTCCAGTGAAAGATCTCCTCTAACCAGCGACAACAATATATGCCGCTGGGGTGCCCACGCTGGACCGCCAGGGGTTAATATGAAACATGTGAAAATTATATTGAAATGAGAGTGAATGCAGGGTATATGGTAAATGGTGCTCTGTACCCCTTGGGTATGGCAGAAGTATAAAAGTAAAATAAATACGGTAGAGATGAGAGCGTTAAGTATGAGTGGATTGAAATTTAGTGACCACGTAAGAAATAGTGTGATAAGAGAACCTTGTTATATAAAAGAAGAGGTAGTGACTAAAACAGAGAATAGTATTGCAGGTTCAATCTACAGTATTCAAAATTTAGGATATTGAATTTTCTAATTTGTCTGTGTGTGGACTAGTGAAGGCTTCGGCCGTGGTTTGTGTTCCACTACTGTGTAGCACACCTCCATCTTAAACTGTATCATCACTTGCCAAGCGCTAACCTGCTAGAATAAAAAAAGTTCTTAATATTATAACTAGATAATAAAATTGAAAGTAAAGTAGCGTTAATAAATTTGTTATAATTGAATATTATTTCACGTGACAGTATAATAACGTAGCAAAAGCGTCCCCAGCCTCCTCTGTCCCCGTTTCAATGGAGATATTATTAAACGGGCATCTAAAATAAATTTTATTGAATACTTTGAAAATAGGATGGTCTGGCTTCTCTGAATAACAGTAATAACCACATTCAATTTAGTATAACAGTTGTATAAAGCGTTTTCACCTCTTATTGTATTTTAATAGAAATATAAAGTGGGTGACAACTTTTTGTGTCAATATGAAAACCTATATGATGTTCAAATTCAGAAATAGGGGGTTTTATACATTCATCCAACTATATTTATAAGAATTCTCTGTCAGGATTTCCGACTTGGGACATAGCGATTCTATATTCATTTGGCAATCAACAAACATGTATTTTTGTTACGCTTTCACACAAAAACCACTGGACCGATTTCAAAAACGTTATCACAATTGGAAAGCTGCATTTTCACTGAGCGACATAGGCTATATGACTTTCTCAAAAAAAAAAATAGGGATCCTTAAGCAAAATGCATTAATATAACACAAAGTGTGAAACAAAAAATCTCTTATCGCGTGCGCTGCGGAAACTATTGATGATAGAACAAAATAATGTATCACAGTATTTATTATAAAACGTATTAATATCTACAAATAAGTCCAGGATACTATATGTCCAACTACTGTTATGCCACTATGGTTATTTGCATTTCATAAATTATTATGAACGCTTGAATAATCAAACCATATTATTCATACTTCTGTATTAATCCTTATCCTATTAAATGATATTTTAATAAATACCGTTTCAATACCTGTGAAATACTTCTTAAATTATTAAAATCAGACATTCCATTCAAAAGATTTAACGAATTTAAAAATCTCAATGTAAAGATAATAAAGTATCGCGAAGCGGACTCCAGAGTGTCAAATTTTGTGTATAAGAAGTTCTGAGACAATAAAGTTCTAGAAATAAATCTCTTCTCTAATATTACAGAAGAAAGTTTTGCATTTCAAATTTTTCTTCCTTTCAATCAGTCTCTGTATTGTTGTGATGGATGAACTCAATGACGTTAGTGATTTTTATAATTCATTTCTTTAAGGGAAAATGAATGCAAAGAAAACGAAAGTAATGCTATTTAAAAGAGATGAATTTATGATGAATGGCAATATTTTGCTAGATGGGGAACAAGTGGAAGAGGTGAAAGAATTTGTGTACTTGGGATCTAGATTTAGAAAAGATGGAACATGTGAAAGTGATATTGAAAGGAGAGTAAATTCAGGGAATATGGTAAATGGTGCCATGCACGCCTTTATGAATGGCCAGATGGTGTGTCAAAGGGGCAGATTGGCTGTGCATAGAGGATTGTTGGTGCCAACACTTATGTATGGTAATGAAAGTTGGATATGCACAAAAGTAAAATAAATGCGGTAGAAATGAAACGGTTGAGAAGTATGAGTGGGTTGAAACTTAGTAACAGTAAGAAATAATGTGATAAGAGAAGTGGTATAAAAGAAGATGTAAGATAAGACTAAAATTGAGAAAGATATGCTTAGATGGTTTAGGCACGTAGAGAGAATGAATATAAGGAGACTGAAAAAAAGGGTTTATGAGCCAAGAGTTGATGGGAAAGTTGGAAGAGGCAGAGCAAATCCAGGACATTATAAAAAAGGGCGAGGTCAAGAGTACTCTAAACCGACGAACTTGTATTAAAGGTTTAATGAGAATAGAAGAAGCGAACGAGATATGCAAGGATCGTGGCAAGTGGAAGGACGTGGTCTCTGCCTACCCCTACGGGAATGAGGCGTGATGCTATGTATGTATGTTACCTTAAATACAGTGTGTTATACATATATATTATACATTACATTAAACTTTTATTTGAAGCAAATCTTGATGTTATAAAGAATAGCGAAATGATGAATACCCTTTCAGTTATATGTAGGTTAAGTAGTTAACTAGACAGCTAACGAGCAATACTTGAAATACCTTCTCTATAGCTTGATTTTGAAATAGGTACAATTAGAAGCCTTTTTTAACTTATTATCTAGCGCAGAGCTTCCAGTTTAACTTAAAACGTCGTTTTAGCGCAGAAATTTTTTATATCATTCACATTTTTATCTGTACAACCTCGTCTGACGTTTTAACTAAACTGTAGGTAGTTTTCAGTTTTTATTTGACTTTAGTGCACACATAACTTTACAATTTTTTTAAAGATATATTTCGTAATTGGCGTGCAAAGGCGGTCTTGTTGCTATAAGCAATCTCTTCCAGACAACCTTTGGTGACTGGAGTTATTTAAAGAGTAGAGTGGGATGGTGCAAAATAAGATATTTGTGAGGAGAAAATAAAATACACAAGGGAAAAGAAAACGGGGGTTTTACAAATACATATATTTTAGATACAATAAACATTAATATATAAGTATATGACGGAACTAACGTGTGTACTTGTTGGTAAAGTAGTTGGATGGTCAATTGTAAAGAGACGACAATAACTCGTTAAGGAGACGTGCCTCGGATCGTGGCGCGGCCGCACTAGGGGTGCTATAAAAGTAGCCGAGATCGCGGGTTCGGTACGCTGTTCTTATTGGCTACGTTTCCTTATTTTATGTATGTATAATATATTTCCTTCTCATGTCTGGCCCCCAACCCCGCTTGAATCCGATATATATATATATATATATATATATATATAATATCACATACATATACTTAAAGTGCAAACTACAGAAATAAAATAGAAATGCTATAGGTCATATGTGTCATAGGGGAGATCATTCCACAGTCTAATTGCCTTAGCAATGAAGGAGTTCCAGTAATGTTTAGAGTAACAGAATTGGTTACTTAGGAGATTATCGCTTGACGAACGAAGATTAAGACAACGGTCATAATTATAATAACGTTTTTTTAAACAAGGTGGGCTAAGAGGGTTGTATAGGATAGAATAAAGAAGAGTAAGTAGATGTCAACTCTGACGCTGTCTGATAGAAAGCCCTTTGAGCTGAATACGATATTCTGACACGTGAACAAATTTACGGAGTCCATAAATAAACCTGATGCATAGATTTTGCAAGCTTTCGAGTTTATCGAGTTGTTGTTCGGACAGATCAAAATAGCAGGAGTCTGTATAACCTATGTTGGGCAATAAAACAATGGAAACATTTTCTCTCTCTCAAGAGTGATACGGAGCAAATGCTTTACGATTTATTTGCGCCACATGATTAGACTACGACAACGAGCAGTCAATATATAGCCCAAGGTTTTTGATTATGGAAGCTAACTTCTGATCATCAATTTTTCCCAGTTGCTTTGGTTCATCCAAAAGAATGACTTGAGATTTTGCTGGATTGACAGTCAATCCGTAGGATATGCTCCAATCATTAATCCTAATCCTAAAATATATTTTAAAAATATTCCCGGATGATATTTCTGTGTGAAAAGAATTTTCAATCAAGGCTTTGATGGATATTTTTCTGTAGTGTAACAAACTAAATTGGTAGAGTTGCATAGGTAATCAACACGTACCTATTGTTAAGTTTCAACACGCATATAGTTTCAGTACCAGATTAGATTTCTAAGGAGACGTGAACCGATAATTTAAAAAATATATATATGTCGAAGTGCAAGAGTCTGTGGATCGCTGGTTCGTGTGTAATAGTCTGTGGAACGCTGGCGCCGTCTGTGTATCGGCGTGGGGGCAGAGTCAATAAGTGGCAGTCCGGCCCGTCTCTCGGCAGTTCTCGAGTAGCGGTCGGCCGGAATGGTCGACTATTGAAACTGTCGCGTTCCTAGCTATTATNTTCTTATTCTCCGACATATATAACATTGTATCGCATTAAAATAGAAATAACGTTGCCTTTTTGATGTGAAACTTCTAGAAGACTTAGTAGACCTGGATATGATAAATATTTTATTTCATCCGGAAAACTCCATTCGGTATCACTACTGTGTACGTTTTATTTGAGAAACAAACAGTATTATAATACCTAATTATAAATAAAATAGACAAAACATAAACCAATAAAGTTGCCACTTTAAAACACAAGATAAAGCAGAACTGTTCTGTTCTCAGAATGGTTCTGACTTTCTTCAGTAATAATGATTAAGTTAAGTTAAATAAATCTAAGCTTATAAACAACATATTGTAATAGTTAACAAGAGCGAAACATAAAACTTTATTATTCATATTCTACAACTCTTTAATCAAGTATACCTTTACAGCACTTTTTAATTCGTCAAATATAGTTTTTTTCACACATTAATGTACGACTGATGGTGGTATTAAAGAACCACTAAGAATCTAAAGTTACGAGAATTCGGAGATACTGAGAAGAAGCCCACAACAAACTCAATCTGGATGAAACACGTGATAGACGGCACGAAGATGTGCAACGTTTTTAATGCTAATTCGTTTGAAGGTTAGGTGGTTTTATCATTTACAAATAACTAGTGGCATTTTAATTTGCCTGTTTGATTTGCCTGTTATTAACTAATTTTTCATTAAATATAAAACGAAAATATTTCTTAAATTCTCTTTTCTAAGTATTAAATTCATAAACCAAATTTAATTAGTTATTTCTCATATTGAAAAATAAACATATGGTATTTTTATTTACAATTCGTCATTTGAGATTTTAATAAATTATATTTTATCATGTTCAATACAGTATTTTATTAACTATAACTACGTATACGAGTATTACATGTACAGTTGTTGTGGTTGCAGATATAAGTTGTTTATAACATATTTATCTGCTTAAATATATCAACCTCTCATGTCATTTCTACAATCATGTTTTCTACATTAATCTGTATTTATATATATAAAAGAGATATCCAGGTATATATTGACTCATCACGATATCTCTGGAACAATATGGCGTAGTTACTTGAAATTTGGTAGGACTATTCCTTTTGCGGAGAAAAGGTCAGCTAAGAATGGATTCTCTGAAATTCTACCCGCGAGGAGGGTTGCGGGGGTTTTAACTATTGACTCATCACGATATCTCTGGAACCATAAGGCGTAGAGACTTGAAATTTGGTAAGAATATTCCTTTTGTCGAGTAGAGATCTGCTAAGAACGGATTTTGCGAAATTCCGCCCACAAAGAGGGTTGCGAGGATGTTAACTATCATATAAGGGGTCGTCGACTTAACCGATGGACGTTCACTGATGGACAAAGGTCTCTCTTAATGGATTCCAATGGGCCTGATCTTGCGCCGCTTGTATCCAGTGGCTACCAGCGACCCGCCTGATATCATCGGTCAAGTTGGTGGGGGGTCTGCCGACGCTGCGTTTTCCGGTGCAAGGCCGCCACTCTAGCACCTTCGTGCCCCAACTTCCATCGGTTCTGTGAACTATGTGCGCTGCCCATTGCCACTTCAGCTTTGTAATTCGGTAGGCTACGTCGGTGACTTTAGTTCTCCTACGGATCTCCTCATTTCTGATTTGATCACGTAGGGAAACCCCGAGCATAGCCTCTCTCTATTGCCCGCTGAGTGACTCTCTTACGAGCCCCATAGTCAGCGGCCATGTCTCGGAACCATATGTAATCGCTGGCAACACGCACGGTTCGAAGAACTTAGTCTTCAGGCACTGAGGAATTATGGATAAAAGATGTACCGTAGTTTTCCGAACGCCACCCATCCGAGTTGGATTTGGCGGGCGATCTCTTTACATAACATAAGGCGTAGACACTTGAAATTGGGTAGGAATATTCCTTTTGCCGAGAAGAGATCAGCTAAGAACGGAATTAACGAAATTCCGCACGCAAGGGGGGTTGCGAGGATGTTAACTATTGACTCATCATATAAGGTGTAGAGACTTGAAATTTGGTAGGAATATTCCTTTTGCCGAGTAGAGGTCAGCTAAGAACGGATTTTACGAAATTCAACCGCAAGAGCGTTTGCAGGGTTATTATACGTATGCTTCTTATTTGTAAAACAATTTGCATAAATTAATGAAAATGCAACCCGAAAAACATTCTACGCAGACGAAGACGCGGGTTCAGCTAGTTCCTTATATCTTCAATGGTAATATTTATTTCATGCTTTAAAATATTTCTTGCCATAATTTATGACTTTAATAAAACGATGCGTGCATTTTATTTTTGAGTAGGATCTAGATTTAGTTTAACTTCATATAAAATACTTCACGATTTATAACGTAAATACGAGATAAGTCCAACATTATTCTGAAATTGTTAAATCGGACTTACAGGGTAGATGCCTGCACATAGTTAATCCAAAGAGCTACAGTGTAACAGCTTTGGCAGAATGCCTTGGATAAACTGTCTTCTGCCAACTCGCAGTAACTAGAAAATTTGCATACAGGCTTGTTACAAGTTTTTTGGATCAAAGACTGAAGCTCTTTGGCTAAAAGAAACTCTTTACTGTTATATAATGACCACCGATATAGCTAATACTGTGTTTATTTTTATCGAGCTAAAAATTACTGGAGCGATATGAAAAATTATTTAATTACCTTCTTGAAATTAATAATTTTTCAATACCTGTAGAGTATTTTTAAATTTGCTATTGTCAGATATTCTACTTAAATTTACTTTTTAAAGTGAGAATGACGTATTTTGTATGGAATCTTAAACAGTGCCCCCAATGACCGTATCTAAAACTAAAAATCTCTATCACGAACCCATTTCCTGTTTCAATTGAAGTAATCGAAAATTTACGTGTAGATAATGTGTGGAAAATGCTATTACGAACATAAATTTTGACATTTGTTTCTCGAAAACCAACTATCGAAAAATACGTCACGTTTGTCACCGAGTTATTTAAAGTGACAGGGATTTGGTTTGTGCCTAAATCGTTATTTTAGAAATATTAAGAAAAAGAAAACTTCCAATTTGAATACTAGAAGACCAATAACATTTTTTAACTATAAAAATCTGCTTTATTGGTCTAGTGGTCAGCATGTTCGACTACAGACATGAGGTCCTGGGTTCGAGTCCCGGGTCGGGCCAATTCAAAATTCAATATTGAGTTTTCTATTAAGATTTCCTCAATATTCGCCCAAAGTTTGGAAGTTGGCGGTGTGATCCACCCCCATGCCTCGGGCAGCACATTAAGCCGTCGGTCTTTCGCCTGATTTCCGGTCGTATCGGATTCCCGTCACATCAGACTATGAGAGTGAAGGAATAGAGAGTGCACTTATGTACTATGCCTGCCAATCCGCAGTGGAGCAGCGTGGTGGGGCTATGCTCTAAAAACCCTCGCTTCTCGGATTGCGGAGACCTGTGCCCAGCAGTGGAACGTTAATGGGCGTTTAATAATAAACTCGCTGTTCCCTATCACTCTCATAACTCCCATTCTCATGGGAATATAGGAAACCCCGTTTTTAGTGAGTGAATACCTCCCTAGAGTATCTGTACTTTGTGTCGTATAAAATAGTGATTATATATTCTGTTCTGGAAATCTTAAGATGGATTTTTTGAATTCGAATAACTTTAGTTTCATATTTCATTGTCACGTAGTTATATCGAAATTGAAATTAATATTTACTTCATGTTAAGCGTTTAAATACAAAGTATCGCGATTTTAATATCCAACAATGTCGAAATTCCATAAAACCTTTCGAACCGAATCGTAAAATTTAATGTTGCGGACGGGAGCAGCAACCCTACAGCGTCCCCGGCGGCAACTAGTTCTGATTGGTCACCAGCCGGCGTCCCCCCTCCCGCGAATACCTCAGCACCCGCGATCGCCCTCTATCCTGCTTGGCGCGCCGTATGTTCGTGCCGAGTAGGAGAGTTGTATAAAAGGCATCTCCCAAGATTTGAATGACACATTTCGCCTCAGATTCCCAAGCGGAGTAGATCCCCTTCTAAATGCGACGTGTTAGCATTCAAAACTCTATTCAACTCTGTTGAACCCGAAATTTGAAGAACCGAACATAGAAGCGCTGAAACCTGATGACCCAAGCTTGAACACGGAAATTGAAGCCCAGAACAAAGAAGAAGCAAAGATCCGAACCCGCAAGATCGAAGCCCAAAGAACCCAATACAGTCCACTGAAACCGGAGGGATATGTCTGAACCTAAATCCCTCCCCAATAACGAAGTTACATTTGCATTTATAATGTATAAATAAATCTTGTGTCCCAAATAGCAATGCGTCAGTAGCTCGTGACTCACACCTTCCTAATTAATAAGCCGATTAAAATATGAAAGCTGAATAAATGAATACAAGCCAAGGCCATGTACGTGGATTACTGCTGTTTTGCGAAAAAAATTGTTTATTTACATAATTTGATTTACTTTGACGGCTTCGCCGAGGCAATAAAGAGAGTACTTGCTTCTCTGGTGTGTCCGGTTTTTAGAAGACCCAGTCAGTTTTCAGATGGATAAATTTAGGCAAATATATTTTTTTAAGTTGTTTACTAGTGGAATATTTCGTTCATCGCTAGCTACCACCTTACTAGCAATTATGTGCCACCAAGTAACAAAAACGCGTTGCGATACGATGCTATATAGAAACCAAGAAGAGGTTAATTATAGTACCTTTTTAGTACGCATACACGTTGAAAAGTAAACACGTAGTAACCTTTTTTTTTTTCTTATCACTGGGAAATGCTTTTACGCATCCCGGAAGAATAAGAATTCTTCCAACCGGGAGTGTGGGACTCGCTGAGACCAGAATACCCACTAAAACTCAGCGCATCCCTCGTCATCCTTGGATGAGATCACTAGAGGGTCCCATTTCGCATTCCACTCTAGTTACCTGAATGATGCCGACTATATTAGTCTACAGTTTACTGAGGGGAATAGTGGAGCGCATACCTGCGCCTATTGCCACCCAGCCTCCTTCGACGGAGAGGAAGGGCATTAGCACCATCCTCCCTTTGCCTCTCATTAGCCTCCTTTTAGCGAGATGACGGTCTCGCAAAAGAAGGCAACCACCCTCCATCCAAACTCGCTGGTGAGCATCACATCAATTATGCTCTCCAAAGAGAGGTTTCCACGGACCAGCGACAACAACATATGCCGCTGGGGCGCCCACGCCGGACACTGTCAACGTATGGTGCACCGTATCTACAGTGGCACCACACTCATGACAGACGGGCGTTTCCTCACGACCTATCTGGTGCAAATACTTGGTAGGAGAGAGATCCAGCAAATTGAAAATTGTTCATCAGAACCGACTTTTTGTAATGAACATATTAAATTAGAAGTGAAATTTCTTTGGCAAACTAATTTTTACCTCTGGTTTATATTTAAATCTAAAACTGTAGATTTCCGAGACTTAGAAGGAGGGAAAAAAAAGATTTGTTAAGAATTGAATGATATTTAAATTCGATTAAAAGAGTCAAAACTGAATAGGAAAAATTTATTGAAATCTCAAATGACGAATTGTAATTTAAAATGCCAAGTGTTTTTGTCAATATTACAAATTATTTAAAATGTAGAAAGTAGAATTTATGCAATATTTTATATTTTATAAATGTTTATACACATACAATATATTAAATTATCAAATGACGAGAGCAAATTAAAATGCCACATGTTATATTTATGATCTTTCAGCAATTATCTACATTTCAGGATTTACCGAGCTATTACTTTTGTAAGATTATAAATTTATTTACGGCAACTTTTTACCGCTAAGAAATGACGACGTAGCGCTCAAAGCTATTTTATGATACAGTAACAGCCTTCTAACCGTTATTCACGGTGCTTTATTTCACTGGTTAATTTTTTCTATGGACTTGTAGTTTAGAAGTGAGATCACAGTCAAACGCTAACGCAATAAAAATGAAATATTTCATTCACAAATTTTTTAGGCAAGCGAAAATCGTGTGCAATATTTTTATATTTTAAAAGTGACAGGAATAAATTCAAAGTCACGTACTAGGCATTTATATTTTCATATTGCTGTGGGCATATTTATGTACTAATAACGCGAAAGGTTGACGGTCTCCACTGGAAATAACATAAACCGAAAATAGTTTGCTGTCATTACAATTATTTGCGGACACTTTGTTGTTGCCAAAATGTTTTAGTTCCGGAAATAGAGCAAGAATTTTTTACGAACTTAGAACTTATTGATTGGCATGTTCAAGCATGAATTAAAAAAATGATGTTGGGAAGTAGACGGTGTACTCCATTCCCGTGTCTCGGACATCACGTTAAGCCGTCAGTCCTCCGCCTGATCACTCTGCAGTCGTGTCGGATTCCCGTCACATCGGACTATGAGAGAGAAGGTATAGAGTGTATATGCTGCCTGCCAATTCTCAGTGGACCCGCAAAAACCTTCTCTACTCTGAGTGACGAGGCCTGTGCCAGCAATGGGCTGTTATTTACTATTAATTTGATTTAAAACTAATAGTTTGGCTACACTTGAACTAAAAGAAGACGTAGTGACTAAAATTGAGAAAGGTATGCTTAGATGGTTTGGGCATGTAGACAGAATGAATGAAAGGAGACTGACAAAAAGGATTTATGAGTCAAGAGTGAATGCGAAAGTTGGAAGGGGAAGACCAAGGCGAACGTTCCTGGACCAAATCCAGGACATTTTAAATAACGGCCAGGTCAAGAGTACTCTAAACCGACGAACTTGTATGAAAAGTTTAATGACAATGAAAGAACCGAAGGAGATATGCAAGGATCGTGGCAAGTGGAAGGATGTTGTCTCTGCCTACCCCTATGGGAATGAGGCGTGATGCTATGTATGTAATTATGTATGTACTTGCACATTTATTATACAAAATCGGTTTTTTTTTAATAAATCCTATTTAAAGTGTGTACGTACAAAGTACACATGTCCGAAGTGACACTTTTTTGCCAAACAAATTTTTAAGTTTTGTTTATATTTATACAAATGTAAAACTTTAGATTTCCGAGACTTAGAGGGCGCGAAAAGAGAAGATATATTAAGAATTTAATAGTCATTAAAATAATAAAGTGGCTAAAATTGTTACAAATAATAGCGGCACACAAAAAAAAATATGTCGCTGAATACGAATTTCAAATCAGTTTAGGCCGTCCAGCCTTAAATTTCGAGTAAATTGCAAAAAACACCAAAAAATAGTGAAGATTCGATGATGGGGTAAGAAAAACAAAATTTGAGCTCTGAAGCTCTGACGAGGAGCATAATTGTCAGGTATTTTGGTCTGTTAAATATTCATTTCTATCGTACTTTATTCATAAACCGTTTTGAATCTTAAAAAAATGTAAAATATCCTTAAAATTGCAAACATGGTGAAAAAATGGGATTATCTTGGTACAAAAAATTTTGTGATCGAATTAGAAATGAGGATATACGTAGCAGAACCAGAGTCACCGATATAGTCCTACGAATCGCGAACCTGAAGTGGCAATGGGCGGGGCGAATGGTCCGTAGGTGCTGGAGTGGCGACCCCGCACCGGGCGGCGTAGCGTAAGCAGACCCCCCACAAGGTGGACCGATGACATAAAGTGGGTCGCTGGTAGCCGCTAGAGCCAGCCGCAAGATCGGGCCTTGTGGCGGTCATTACTTGAGACCTATGTCTAGCAGTGGACGTCCATCGGTTAAAGCGACGAGTATATTAAATGATTAAATGACGAGTGGCCAATTAAAACGACACATATTTTTTGTTAAAATTAAAACTAACCTAACCTAACCTTTAAACGAATTAGCATAAAAAACGCTGCACATCTTCGTGACGTTAATCACGCGATTCATTCGTAAAAAATGTATCCTCATGCGCCTAAAAAAGTTTTGAACGAGTGAAAATCAGATAACATTCATTCAGCTCAAATCATTATGATATCGCTATATTAATAATAAATATAATATGAATGTAATTCTCAAAAATATCTCAAATAGACCTAATTTAATAGGAGAAAAAAAAATTTACGTGCCTGAAACACAAAAGTCGGTCAAGTTACCATTATTAGCTATGACATACACATAGCTCAAATTATTACTCTAGTTTTATGTTAAAGTAGCAGACCCGATAGACTTCGATCTGTCAAAAAGATTTGAAATGTGGCAGATTTCTGTTTTACGATTGATTTTCGAAATGAAATTACAGCAATACTAAATATGTATAGCTCTTAAATTTTGTAACTATTCAATTGATTTTGAACTTTGTGCAGCGGTAATAAAGCGCAAATTTACTCTTTGATTTTAGGAACACACCTACATTGCTTAGACAACAGTGAGTACTTGTAATTTATTATGAACTTTATTGAATAGCAATAAAGGTCAAATTATCTCTATATTTTAGTTAGAAAACGTTTGTATGGGAAACAGAAAAGGGCTGCTTTTAAGGGTTTTCCTTGCAATTATTCGAAATTTTCTCGCCATAAAAACCATGCTTGGAATTCAACGAACATTAAAAAAAAAGACTTGTCAAAATTGACTCAGGCGTTGAGTTATGCGCTTACCACTACATTTTGCGGTTCATTTTTATATTATAGATACACAATATATATGAAAAGAAACAGAATTTTTAAATAATATATTTTTAGTGCTTCAAAAAAGTAATATATTTCTACGATAAAGTTAAACTATATCGAAAAACTAGTACAGGGTGAGGATTCGCATCAATTTTGTCAATGCGACACTCCAACGTCTATCCTTCAGGGAATTGTGCTGGTCGGTCTGCCAATTAAGCCAGAGGTTCGGCGCCTGTCACAGCCGAGATATTGATTGGTTTTTGAATAGATTGACCTCTATATACACATAATATATAAGAGAAAATATAACAGGCAGTATTGATTGCCGTTCGTACAAATAAATAAAACTCAAAAGCCTGTTTGTAATGTTAAAATAACTTTCTTGAGCTTTTATAGTTCTAATCTATCGCCAATATTTGACTAATGTTGATGGGCTCGCTGGCGCAGTGGTGCGAGTATTCGCTTTGCTAACAGAGGTTACCGCTTCGATTCCCGGTAGGATGAATTTAGCAAATTGTATTGTCTAAGTCTGGACTGGTGGGAGGGTTCGGCCGTGGCTACTAGTTACCACCCTACCAACAAAGATGCACTGCGAAACAAAGAGATTTGTGTTCCGCTACGATGCTGTGTAGAAACCTTAAGTGGTATTTCGCTTCTTACCAGATTAGCGCGCTTTCATCTTAGACTGTATCATCACTTATCAAATATAAAAAAAATCAAATTACACGATTTAAAAAGTTGAGATGTTAAAGTTTCTAGGAATAATGTATCACAAACACTGTAACTGTAAATCTCATATTAAATATACACTAACGGAAAAAAAATGAAAGGGTCAAAAAATATATCGAAATTTTTAACGATTTTTTAAACGGTTGTATCTAATTTTAGAATCTTGTGAAAAAATCTATTTCCACGTTACACGTATTGCGTAATCGTATTGAATGTGCTGAGAAAAAATCTAAATTGTATCAATCTAATTTTTGATGTACGGACATGAAATTGTTTTTTTTTTTTTTAATTTAACCACAAAATGGCTTGGAACAGTGCGTGTTGCCAGTGATGATCTACGGCTCCGAAACGTGGTCGCTGACTATGGGTCTCATACGAGAGCCCAGAGTCGCTCAGCGTGCGATGGAGAGGACTATGCTCGCAGTTTCTCTACGTGATCAAATCAGAAATAAGGAGATCCGTAACAGAACTAGTCACCTACATAGCCCTACGAATCGCGAACCTGAAGTGGAAATGGGCGGGGCACATAGTCTGACGGAACGATGCATGTTGGGGCCCGAAGGTGCTGGAGTGGCGTCCCCACACCGGGCGGCACAGTGTAGGAAGAGCCCCCACATGGTGACCCGACGACATCAAGAGGGTCGCTGGTAGCCACTGGAGCCAGGTGGTGCAAGATCGGGCCTTGTAGACATCATTAGGTGAGACCTATGTCCAACAGTGAACATCCATCGGTTGAAGAGACGATGGGTTGGATAGGTTGGCTATTTAGTTTCAATTTTACTTTAATTTTGGTCTCGATACGACCATTTCTCGCTGAGCAATCGGACTTTGAATGAAAATAAATCATTTTTTCTTTTTTCAAGCATATTTCAAAAAAGAAAGATATCAAAAGAAATTCATCAGGGCTCTCCAATGTAAGACTGGTTGAAAGCTGCAAGCCGTTTTAAAAAAAAATGCTTATTTTGTCATTGTTTTGTATGTTTATAAGAGATTTGTGTGTACAATATCTTAAGAAACTGTATTTCTCTAAAAGTAACATCAAGTATCTTAAAAAGCATCACTGGAATGTCTATAAAGGTGCATAATAAGCTACCCATACAAATTAAAAAATTGACTGTAAAAGCCTTAAAACTAAAATTAATAGAATATTCAATGTATATCTTGATATTTTGAAATAGTATTTATGGCAGTAACTGATTTAGCAACTCATTGTATGACTTATTTCATTTGCATACTATTAAGTTAGTTAAATGTTATATTGTGTCGATCAAATATACCACCTTATTGTATTAATATTAACACCTTATTTATTATTATTATAAAATTTTGCAGTTAAATGATTATGAAAAGACGATATTGTTTTAAATACCTACTTCTGTACGCGGATTACATCACGCCATATTCTGTAAAACACACAAATTTTCTCTTATTCAATTCTTACTAATAGCTCACACTCTTAATTAATAAAGTACTATTAATCACTACTAACTGCCTCATTGGTCTAGTGGTTAGCATGTTCGACAACAGACATGAGGTCCTGGGTTCGAGTCCCAGGTCAGGCCAATTCGTAATCAATATTGAGTTTTCTATTAAGATTTTCTCGTGATCCACCCACGTGCCTCGACGAGCACGTTAAGCCGTCGGTCCTGCGCCCGATCTCTCTTCGGTCGTGTCGGGTTCCCGTCACATCGGACAATGAGAGTGAAAGCATAGAGTGTGGACTTGTGTACTGTGCCTGCCAATCCGCAGTGGAGCAGCGTGGTGGGTTTATGCTCTTAAAACCCTCTCTCATACGACTGAGGAGACCTGCGCCCAGTAGTGGGTCGTTACTGGGCTGCTACTTACCTTTCCTTACTTTTAATCACCACTAAAACTGCCTCATTGGTCTAGTGGTTAGCGTGTTCGGTCACAGAGGTGTTGGATTCGAGTACCGGGTCGGGCTTATTCAAAAATGGATATTGAGTTTTCTATTAAGATTTTCTCAATATTTGCCTAAAGTTGTGAAGTTGGCAGTGTGATCGACCTCCCGGAGAGCACGTTAAGCTCTCGGTCCTGCACCTGTTCTCTCTCTCTCTGATTGTGTCTCGTCACATCGGACTATCAGAGCGAAGGAATAGGTGTACAGGAATTACATAAATTAAATTTATTAATAATCGTATTTAGGAAAAGTTTTGCGGCTTTATATACATTTTTTTTTGCAAGGCATTTACAGACTTTACTTAATAATATACAGAAAATATCTTTATTTATAAATAAAGATATTTTATATAATATACAGGTTAACGCTTGATTGTAATCTCACCTGATTACCTTTTATATTAAAAAATGAAGCATTAAATATCTACAATTTGTTTTTTACAAATTATATCGAGCAATCAGTTAAATTTCTGGTTTCATAAATGAATTATTTTTGGTAAACATCAGTTAATTTAAATAGCTTTTCGTTATACATGGACAATTATTAATGGGCAGTATAATTGAAAGTTAATAGTATTCAAACATAAATAGATATTCATTCTAAAACTATATTGTGCAATTATATTACTACATATTTATATAGTATCAGTATACTAATTCCTTTTAATTGTAAAAAAAAAGTATATTTTTTGTCAGGGAAAGTTTCGAAAAGAAATGCCTTATCTTTAAATGACAATTAATGAAAATTAGTTCATCCATTAATATTTTTTCAGTTTTCATAACTTTCATTAATAATATAACACTAATATTGGCGATTTAATCGGCGATAATTAAGATTTAATATATTTTAACCACATCAGTGATAAGAATGGGTTAAATTTCATTATCAATATTCTCATATATATTTATGTATGAATGTATGTAGTTTGTTTATTATTCTCAACCTTACACTCTAAATTAAGTCTCCTTTCTTAAGGTCGTCTGGATAAAACCGCCTTTTGTTCATCACTAATTTACATAATCTGCCTCCTATTTTATCTTTTAAGTGTGGTATATAATAAAGTATTTAAAAATATGTCATTATTGCAAATATTTTTATTCCCAAGGTGTTCGAGGTCTTCACAACCTGGAAATCAACGTACCAAGTGCTGTATTAGTTGGAGAGACAGTGACACTCGAGTGTACCTGGCAGCTAGAGGATGAAGAGGCCCTTTACAGTGTAAAATGGTACCGAGGCAGAGAAGAATTTTATAGATACATACCTAAAGAATTGCCACACACAAGAGTATTTCCTTTACCAGGAATTGAAGTAGATGTAAGTATCAAAATTTGTATAATCAATTACTCATACGTTACTTTTACTTACATAACTATCGCTATATCGATGAGTCCTACGTGTTTTAATAGAAGCTCTCAATATTTCAATTTGATATTGTTTTTAGACTTCCAAGAAAAAATTAGGTGTATATGGTAGCAGTTTTTAATGCCGTTAATTAGAGAAAAAGATAGCATTAATAACAAAAAAGAGAAAAAGCTCAAACTGTTGAATTGGACCACATATATAGGATCCATCGATATACATAGTCCAGTAATTTGGATTTAAATAAAGAGTAAATGTTCTGGGAATTTTATAAATTATTAGAATTATTGATTTCGATACGCTCTTTTTGAAATTTAATTTACTATGTCATATCGTTGAAGAATATAGGTTAGTACAGGTGAATAATAGTTTGCGGCGCTAGTACGCCAAAACTATTGATTATATTACACGGTAATTATTGTACATAAATTCTATAACAATTCCTATACTATAATCTTATACTTATTGTAAAACGAGTTGCAATGGAGATAACGTTAAAAAAAGCTAATGGAATGCATTATTCTATTAAGGCAGCGCGAGCGGCAAAGGATAGATAGATTGATAAATAAACACTTCATTGCATTACAAAACTAACAATCAGTATATAATATGAAAAGCTTGCATCATCGATCGATGGCAAAAAGGCAGCTTTATTACTGTCGATCAAGGCAAGAATGAAAGGTGGCAAAGTCGAAATTCGAAATGAGCTCATCGAAAACCATAAATGGACCCATTTTCAAAACTCTTTTGCTATAATTTTTTTAGATAAAAGTACCAAGTTTCCGTCTATTCCTAAGAAAAGATTAAATTATATAAAAATTTACATGCTTTTTCATTAGAAAATAACAACTAATAACACAAGAATGTCGTATATTAAGGCTTGACTGTGATATCATCTTATGTTAAATCATGATACAGTTTTAGATGGAAACGCTTTAACCTAATATAAAGTAGATTAGTTCAGATGCAATTATTAAGTAATAGATATTAGCTAGAAATTTATATCTTTAGGAAATCATATTATAAGGAGGACGCTGGGTAGTTTCTCTTGGGAAATGGATTTACGCACCCCAACTGTAGGGTCGGAAATGTGGGACTTTCTCGCTCGCAATTCCCACTAAAACCCAGCGGGATCCCCATCAACCATGAGAGCAAAGCTAGAGGGAGGTCCTTTGCGGCATTCCTCTCTGGCCCCTCGGTTGCAGTCGGTTCACAGATAATTTACAGGGGGAGGAGTTAAACCTGCACATCCTATTTCCTACTCCCCTTCATCGGGCCTGGAGAGTTTCGGCGGCATTCACCCAATCCCTTTGTCATGCCTCCTTAAGCGAGATGACAGGGTCGCTAAAGGAGGTAACCGCTCACCAAGCCTGCTCGCTGATGAGTATTGCACCTATAATAGTTGCCAGTGAGAGGTCTGTGCCGATAAGCGATGTCATAATAAGTCGCTAATATCCCCAGGCAGGACTTTCTGCCACCATATGGTGGGCTTTGTCTAAGGATACACACCACACTCGTGACAGTTTGCCGACGATTCACAGTCAACAGTTTGATACAGGTATTTGGCGAAGCTTCTATAACTGGTAAACACCTGTTCCAACCTGTAGGAGAGCGATTCGTGCTGTCTGCCCGGCATTTGTCCAGATAACGGCGGATTGCCCCTACTGGGGACCCGAGATCCTCCTTTCATATATGTTGGCTAGAACCCTGACCCTCCTTATCTAGTCAGCGTTTGGTGATTCCCCTCTGGTTCTCGCGGCTGCTCTGCACTGGTAAGCAGTCCTGAGAACTTCCGCAATGAGGTATCACCTGCAAGTAGTATTGCTGCCGTCGATGACATGGTACCCCCGTATAGTACCGATCGCTATAATCCTCTGGGAATTTGGGCAGAGTGGGAGGTCGGAATATTTATGAAACTATTCATGGCATTTGGCTTAGCTAAGTCGCGGGTAAATATATACAACATTTTTATTTTTATTATTATTATTTTTTTATTATTGCTGACAGATTAGCGCTTGACTGTGATCTCACCTGATGGTAAGTGATGATACAGTCTAAGATGGAAGCGCGCCAATCTGTTACGAGGCGATATACCCCTTACGGTTTCTACACAGCATCGTACCGGAACACAAATCTCTTTGTTTGGCGGTACGTTTTTGCTGGTAGGGTGGTAACTAGCCACGGCCGAAGCCTCCCACCAGTCCAGACTCAGACAAATTAGAAAATACAATTTCCTAAATTCGTCCTACCGGGGATCGAACCCGGGACCTCCGCTAGCAAAGCGAATACTCGCACCACTGCGAGGCCGTCAAAATATGTGTAATAAATCCCTAATTTATATATCTACAACAAATATAATGATCGAAATATTTTATAAATAATAGAAGACATTGTATCGAATTTCCCATTAACATGATGAAAATTGTATATCCATTTTAATATATTATCAATCAGGCCTCGAACAACAACGCCAATAATTTTGCTTTAATAAGCGCTTATGGCATATTATTTTATAACACAAAAGTCTATTATGTCGCTGAAAATTCATTTTGTGCATTATTCATCGGAAAAATTCAATGTGGACATTAACTATTTAATAACTTTATATTGCGTCAGTAGAAGAAAATAAAACAAGCGAATCAAATAATTTTACCATTGCTCCGTCGATGCTATAAATGAAATGTTAAAGACGAAGTCTGCAAAAGATATATTTTTGGTGTACAAATTAGTACCTAATTGTGATTACCTGATTGTAAATGGTAATATAGTCTAAGATGGTAACACTTCTGCCTAGCAAGATTTCATTTGCCCTATTACTGAAGAATTAATAACAATAATAATAGATTTCTTCAAACAGTTTGTAAAGCACAAAAAACAAATTAAGAATGATGATCACGCAGCAGTTTTCAATTGTTATTTTGTCCTTTTTTCATTCTTTTCACGTACAATAATAAAAGATTGATAACTTTTAAGTATAGCGTATAAGATCATAGACAACATTAACAGCTCTGAAATGTTGGGAGTTATTGAGTAATATAGTGGAAACACTTAAAGATGCATAATACATTGTGAAATATAACAAAATGTTATGCAATACGAGGTAACTTTAACGAACGGAACAAATTTGTGAGGATAGTCTTTCCAGTTAATTGTTTTAAAAAGAAGTACTGATAAATTGTAGATATAAATTGAAATAATGAAGTAATAATTAGTGTAGTGTAAGTTGTATGTATTTAAGTAGTGGAGAGAATAAAAGTTGTTAATTCATATGAGTTGGTTTTTATATAAAAAAAATTATGAAAAAACATCAACTCATAAAAACATTAACTTACTAATAACTGTACTATGAAGCAGCTGGTAAGACTATTCTCACAAAATTGTTCCGTACGACAAAATTACACCGTATTGCATAACATTTCGCAGTATTGCACAATCTTTAAGGTTTTTCTAAGTGATGTGATTACATTACTCAATAACTCCTAACATTTCAGAGCTATCAGGGTTGTCAACTATCTATAGTATAACAAGTGAGATTGTACTTGTATCAAAAAATATTGCCTTTCCTAAAAAAACATGAAGAAAAAGAAAAATAAACAAGACGTATACATAATAAACATGTAATGCAATTACTAATTAATATATATATTAATAGCTAAGAACAGCTAGCTAAGAACAGATTTTACGAAATTCCACCCTCAAAGGGCAGTACGTTTCTTATTTATAAAACAATTTGCCTAAATTAATGAAAATGTTACCAAAAAAACATTTGCAAAGTCGCGGGTTCAGCTAATTCAATAAAATGGTATGTATAAATAGTTAAAAATAAAGTTCTGAATTCAATTTCATTTAAAATCAATGAAGTACACTCTCTCATACACACATAATACACATGGAGTCTTTGCTGTGATTGTTTATAAGAAAAAGGATAATATATTTTCAGCATAAAATTACTTTGTATTTCTATGTGACGAGTTCTTAGTTCTAGATGCTATATATTTTTTGATTAAATGAATTAAAAAGCATTACAAATAGATGTCTGTTTGTAAGATAAAAGTTTTATTTATATGTATAGATATCGAGATCAGGGGCAAGACGTGTGGTTCTTCAAGAAGCAACACCGGCGATGGCAGGAAGGTTTCGCTGCGAAGTGTCAGCTGACGCACCCACCTTTCATACTGAGATACGATCAGCACCATTAGAAGTTGTTGGTAAGCATTTTTATTTAATAATTGACACGAATAATCTCAGCTATTAATTAATTCTCCCTTCCCCAACATGCCTTCTATATCCTGTAAAAAGTTATTGAAGTGAAACCTCTTAAACCTCTCAGAGTAAAATTTATAGGGATGAAACGCGTAATTCGGTTCACGAAGATGTGAGGCGTTTTTTGTACTAATTCATTTGAATATTAGGTAGTTTTATTATTTACAAATACTGTGTGGCATTTTAATTTGCCACTCGTCATTTACAAATCTGATATCTGATAATCTCATAAATTCTACATACGAGTACATACATACACAGCATCACGCCTCATTCCCATAGGGGTAGGCAGAGACAACATCCTTCCACTTGCCACGATCCTTGCATATCTCCTTCGCTTCTATCATTCTCATTAAACCTTTCGTATAAGTTCGTCGGTTTGGAGTACTCTTGACCTGGCCTTTATTTAAAATGTCCTGGATTTGGTCCAGGAACGTTCGCCTTGGATTTCCCCTTCCAACGTGCCCAAACCATCTAAGCATACCTTTCTCAATCTTTAGTCACTACATATTCTTTTATACCACAATATAAGAGAACGCTCTTATCACACTATTTCATACTTTATCACTCAGTTTCAATCCACTCATACTTCTCAACGCTCTCAACAATACCGAATTTATAATACTTTTGTGATTTTTTTGCCATAACCAACTTTCACCACCATACAAGAGTGTTGGCACCAACACTCCTGCACGCACATCCAGACTGGCCCTTTGAGACACCATCTGACTATTCATAAAGGCACGCAGAGCATTTACCATATTCCCTGCATTTACACTCCTTTCAATATCACTTTTCCATGTTCCATCTTTTGTAAATATAGAATTATACAAATTCTGTCACCTCTTCCACTTGTTCTCCATCTGTCAAAATATTGCCATTCATCTTTGATTCATCTCTTTCAAAAAGCATAACTTCCGTTTTGTTTACACCTACTTTAATTCCTTTCCTTTTCAAAGCTTCATTTATAATATTTACCATCTTCTGTAGCTCATTAGCAGAT
Source organism: Elymnias hypermnestra (assembly GCA_015832385.1). NCBI lineage: Eukaryota > Metazoa > Arthropoda > Insecta > Lepidoptera > Nymphalidae > Elymnias > Elymnias hypermnestra. The sequence continues at coordinate 5,655,000 of JACTOM010000110.1, read as the reverse complement.
GATGCAAGTATTACTTGATCATCAGCTTATAAATCGGTCAAACATTTGTCCATGAATAGGTTGAACAGCCATGGTGACACAACACATCCCTGTCGAACACATTTCGACTGGAAACCACTCCGTTTACGCACTATTTATTCTGACACAAACCTCATAGAGAGGTTTTAATGCTTGAATCAGATTATCGCTCACCCCATACGTAGATTACGTTGACCACAGCTCATTCCTCACCACTCGTTAAACACGTGGAATTTTTATTTACTATATATACGTCATTTGACATTTCAAATAAATATTTATATTAATTTTCGACGCATAATATTTTAATGACAATTAAATTCCTAACATAGTTTCCTTTCCCCCCTCTAAGTCTCGGAAATATAGATTAGATTTGTATAAATATAAACAAGACTTCAAAATTAGTTTGCCAAACGCATTTTTAACTTTTTCTATAGAAAAAACAAAAGTGCCATATGTATGCCGGAAATTTTAAGTCTATCTAGCCAATAATGGATATCAGAAAGTGGAGTTATTGGGAAACACAATCTTATCGAGCATCTATGTTGCTGCATGAGTAATTATGCCGATTTTCAAGTCTATTGAACGCACAGTTACGGAAATTTCGTGGCGTTTTGGAAATTTCGTGGTGTTACAGAAATATATACTACCTGCAAACATAAAGAAAGTTATACATGTTTAAAACCCAATTTATCAAAACTTCTTTAAGAAAATAACTATTAGAACATGAAAGTATTTATAAATGGTAGATGATAATAAAACTTATTATCGTCTACCATTTCAATCTTCTCCCATCTATCATGACGACGAAGTAATTTAAATAGTTTATTTTGTTTTAATTCTATATAGTGTTTTAAATTTATCGCAATGATTAGAAGGCAAATGACACAGAAAAGCGGATTTCCTTTATAAAAAAATTACTTTATTCTAGCTATTCTAAAGAATAAATAGATTTTGAATTTGAATTTTAATACAGATAAAGTGTCAGTTAGTTATAATTATTATATTAGTAGATTTTTTTATGAAAATAAATTATATTCCATCATTCTCTTAGATATTTTTATTTGATAAAAGGCTGTATCAAAGGAAATATTTCATTAATCGAGAAAATATTCTCCTGTTATTCAGTGAAATTACAAAATCTCTCTTATGTTTACCTTCGTTAGCCGGCATAAATAATAAGCTTTATCCACAGATATCCGCAGGTGCATTAAATCTCCATCACCTACATAAATTATGAAGGTCCATTTCCTTTAAGAGGTACGCTCACTAACCGTATTGCTACTGAAATCATTTACAAGATAAAGGCGTTTATTATTTCATAATAGCAAATCCAGTTTGCGTACATTTAAATATGGGATTTAGTTGACAGCAGATCTCGTATTGAACGATCTCTCAAAAAAAAATACATAATCCGACAGGGAATTTATATACGTATATTTATATGGATATATTGCCACAGGATGTGAAATATTTGGGTCTTTATCTTTACATATTATAAAACACAGTCCTCGGGTCTGTCTGTTGGCGATACACTCAAAATTATTAAACGGATTTAAATACGGTTGTCACTTACAGATAGAGTAATTCTTAAAGAAGGCATACTTATATAATTTGTTAAAGTTTTATAAAAAATAAGTTGAAAAATGACGATAATTATAGGAAGTGTCGGAAAAATAAAGCCGCCGGGGAGCTTTCATCGCAAAGTTTTCCTAATTCCTCAGAGATATAACAAAAGAATGGTAATTCCTCTTCTTAAGATCTATCTTTATATCTAGCTTCTAAATCTTATCTAAGGATAACTCACTATATCAATGTTATCTACCAAAAAAGTGTTACGTAAAGTACGGTAATTTAAGTGACGACCAGGAGATGATTCGATCATAAAAATAAACGATTTTCTCATATTTCTACGGTATCGGGAGCTACACGAGTAATACCGTCGGGAAGAGCTACTTGTATTACTAAAAAACTTCCCAGAATAATGTTATTCGAAGCATATATAACGCCCACACGTACACAAGCTTCAATAAAAGCGCCCCACTGAGTTTTTATACATTTTGTTATGAAGCTAACAGGATGTTTTTCCTTACTTCCGTTATTCAACAAAAAGCTTTGGAATAATGTAAATGAATGTGTCAATCAAACGTTTTTTATTCCATTTACTCCAATAAAATTCGCCATCTGATATAAATTTATAAAGTAAAATTGCGTATATTCAAATTACATTTTATATTGAATCTAGCAAAACATGTCTCGCTTCTCTGTATAACTTGAGCGACCAGATTTTTCATACCCGTTAAAATTTTGGAATACATAAATATATTAGTGAACGACCTGCTCTAATTTGAATTGAAATATATTACACTAATATGATATTGTAATGATGATGGTAGCAAAAAACAAAATACCCGACTAAGTTTGTTGTGGGCTCTTCTCGAATCAGAGTGCGAAGGAACCCTCGTAACTTTAGATTTTACGTTGTTCTGGAATATCATCAGCAGACGTACATTAAAAGAAAAAAATATATATGTCGGAGAATAAGAGAGAACGGAGAAGCATAAAGCACAGGAGCGTAGGGTTCACCGCCGACATCGTTTTATTAATTTCTTATACTGTGGGCGTTCGTGGGTAATGCCGGTGCAATCAAACACTTTATTAATTAACTCGAACTATAATGTTCAATCATTTAATGTTCGCGATATCAATTTACACAAACTCATTAACAATAATAGCTAGGAACACAACAGTTCCAACAGTAGACTGCCGAGAGACTCCCGCCGGACTGCCACTATTGACTCTGTCCCACGCCTGTCGACAGATGGCGCCAGCGTTCCACAGACACCTGCCCTCCCACATATATGTTATTTTACGATTCAAAAGTGCTGTAATATGCCTACTTGAATAAAGATATTTTGATTTGATTTGATTTATTATTTTATTCTATATAACATCAGCTCTCTATAGGTGCAACTTCCACCAAAATCGGTACAGCTATCAAGATACGTATATTATAAAAAAACGTCCACTCACATTAACAATTTTTATTCTCTCCACTATTTAAATATACACAACTTGCACTATATTAATAATTACTGCACTATTTGAATTTATACAATATAGGACTAATTCTCTTTAAAACAACTACACCAGAAGGCAGATCAAAAGAATATCCTCAGAAAATTGCTCCGTCCGTTAAAACTACCTCGTATTGCATAACATTTCCTAATATTGCACAATGTTTTTGATATTTCTAAGTGATGCCACTATATTACTCAGTTACTTCAATTATTTCAGAGCTATCAATATTCACACCCAACTATCTATTTTTTTATTTTTTTATTTTTAACGCTGGGAAAACCTCGTGAATACCTGGAATACTTGGGAGGATGTTCCAGGGTATGCCGGACTCATACCGGCTAAAACCCAGCTGTGCTCCTACATCACTCAGTGACGGGGTCACGAGAACGCAACTGATAGACATTTGCAACCCCGCCAGCGATGTGCCTCTTTAAGCTCAACTCGGTCAATGACCAAAACTTACTCCGAAGGTGCATTGCCTGCAGCACCTGGCAAACCACCAACCACGGATTGGGCTACGGACCCCGCTTCCGTTACCCAAAGGTCACCATTAAGGAGGGAGATATCTATAGTCTAACACTTAGCAAGTAATCAAATGTGTGAAAATGGAAAATTATGATAATGTAAAAAACAATACCTGAGCGAGTTTAATGCGGGTGCTTCTCACAACTCAAAAGTAGACATTGAATTCGTTATTTACTCTCATCATCAGTTGTATTTTAAATAAATGTGATATAAGACTTAATTTGATTCAAAAGTGCTGTAAAAGTATCAGTCCCGGGTCGTATCAATTTTAAACTATTATTGGGTTTTCAACTAAAAATTTCTCATCTTTTGTCCGAAGTTGGGAAATAGTTGAGTATTTATTTCGTTCTTTAGTATTAATATATGAATAAATTTATTGTATTTGACGAGTCAAACAATACAACCTTTTAAGATTTGCATAACATTTCTTCTTGAAACTTCATACTCTTAATATTATTTTGTGTTTGATAAGAATCTGATACTTTTATATGATAAACAAATAATTTATTTATATAAATGTAAGTAAAACAATTACGTATATAAATGTTAGTGAAACAATTTATTTTTGCTTGTAAAATACATTAAACACAATTTTATGAATAATCTCAGTACATGTAAATTACATTATTGTTAAATGAATATGATATAATGGGATCCTTTTAGTCTGAGATTTCGATAGAAATTAAAAACTTTAAAGCATAATTGAAATAGCATGTTGGATATAACGTAACAGGGATTGCGAGGGTTATATATATAATGTGAGAAACGGCTTCTTAACGTCCCAGTGCTGGGCATAGGCTTCCTCGCCAAAAAAAAGATAGAGTCTAAAAGTCCGTATATGAATATATAGGTGTCTTCGTAGTTTTCCTTTAAAGAAAGGATGCAATAGATAAATATCAAATATTGTAGGATTTTATGAAATGACAATGCAAATTAAACGACTGAGGCAAGCCATGACATATTGGTCATGACTCTGGTTAGCGCATTCTACTTTACCCCCAATCAGCTACTAAATTTGGATGTAAATTTTAAGCAATGAAACACAATTTACTCAAATTGATAAATTGATTTTGTGTTGCCAAAATATTTATGTGTATTTTAAGATTTATTTCGGCGGCTAAATTTTATTATAACTTCAGGAAAATGTTGTATGACACATCTGTTTATGTTCCCGTTGCTAAGGGACTGTGAAAATATCTCTTATCACGTACGTGCTTTTGAGAAAACTACAACCATTGTTATCAAAACATTCCCGTAAATTCTATTTGATATTTTTACAATAAATGTTAAGGTTTCTAGCAGCATTTAGAAAATTGTTTGATAATCGTGCCTGAGTTTGGACTAGAAGAAGAATTCGACTGTAGCTAGCTAATATCCCAGTTAGTTAAAAGGCTAGGCGAAGCAAACTTATTCCGTTCGTTAAAGTTACCTAGTATTGCATAACATTTCCTAATTTGCACAATGTTTCTTGTACTATCGGTGTTGTCACCAAACTACCTATAGTCTAACATTTAGCAAGAAATAAAATGAAAATTATGATGATGTAAAATGAAAATGTGATAATAAAATATGTAAAAAACAATACCTGAGTGTGAGATTGTGCCTGAGCTTGAACTAGTAGGAGGATTCGATTGTAGCTAGGTAATATTTTAGTAAGTTAAAACACGAGGCGAGAAAAAAGTACGTACAATAGTTACTAGTTGACATGGCCAATTTTAAGTAGATTGCCAATGTCAACTACTGGTTAACAAGGGCGATAATTCTGTTTCACCTCTGGCAATCATAATTTTAACCATATTGTTCTTTTTAATTCATAATGTGAATTATCTATTTCGCTTCTCGGTAAGTTTCGCAACCAAAATATTTGTATACGTTAAACCAGTCTATAAAAAAGAAATCAGTTACAAAGTGACCGTTACTAACGGCAGGTGTATCGCATCGGAGGTCGTAGTTTTTATTAATATTTCATAAATTGAGTGTTTATTAGCCATTAATTGTGTTTATGATTATATAAGATGTAAATGACAATGAAAACCTTTAAGGTAAGTTTTAATTTGTAAGATATGAGCCTATAAATACAAAACCGCGTTTTTTCACTATTTTAAAGTTTAGTGCAACAAGAAGCTACGCCAGAATCTTTAATTAATAAACAAAAGATAACATTGTACATTTTAACTATTAGCAAATATAAAAATCATAACATTTGGTGGTATTTCATAAACATTTAAGTCCCAAGAGCCATTTTAGCATCATTCGACCCGCGGGGCAATCGCAAAAACGTCCGAACGAGGGCGAGACAATCTACTGTTATTTCTGTTAACCAAGCGTGGACAGATTACTGGGATAAAAAAACACGACTTTACAGTCAAACGGATACAAACAGTAGCGTATTCCCAATTCAGTTACATATATTCGTACAGAAAAATAATATATAAAAAAGTAAGTAAGTAGCAGCCCATTAACATTCCATTACTGGGCACAGGCCTCCTCTCTCCGAGAAGCGAGGGTTTTTAGAGCATAGAGCCACCATGCTGCTCCACTGCGGATTGGCAAGCATAGAACACAATTGCGCTCTTATTTCTTCACTCTCATAGTCTAATGTGACGGGAATCAGACATGACCGGAGACAGATCAGGCCCAGGACCGACGGCTTAACGTGCTCTCCAAGGTACGGGGGTGGAGCACACCGCCAACTTCCCATCTTCGGGCAAATATTTAGAAAATCTTAAATAGAAAAACTCAATATTGATTTTTGAATTGGCCCGACCCGCGACTTAACCCAGGACCTCATATCTGTAGTCGAACATGCTAACCACTAGACCAATGAGGCAGTTCAATGATGTACATAAAAGGATATTATACTTTAATTTTGTAATACCTGCATAACAAACGTTGAGTAGTGTAGACATAATATAGCATTTAAATCTAATTCACAAATACTAATCAATAAGGCGACAAATGTAGGCGTAACCATTATTATTATACGTACGAAGCCGGGACAAGTCACTAGTTAATATATAAAGTGTAGCAATATCACGTAGTTCCTTCGAAAAGATTTGAGAATAAAAATGGTCGCCTTAAACATTTGGAGTATTCTGAATTCATTCCTGAATGTATATTGGCAGGCGAGTTTTATTAGAGCTCGCAGGGAAATGTAGAACAAACCATATTCGACAAGTCTCTTGATATACCCAGTGGCATTTTCAGTTGTAGTGTTGAAAAATTCTGAAATATATTCGGATTTTAAAATATTTCTCCTATAGGAACACGCAAACAACACTTACAAAGTCATTATATATCTTGCCTCCGCTTTTCAAATCTCTGATAACGTCTAAAATATATAAGTAAATAAGTAGCAGCCCTTTAACGTCCCACTGCTGGGCACAGGCCTCCTCACTCCGAGGAGCGAGGGTTCTTAGAGCATAGACCCACCACGCTGCTCCACTGCGGATTGGCAGGCATAGTACACAAGTGCACTCTCTATTCCTTCACTCTCATCCGACGGGAATCCGACACAACCGGAGAGAGATCAGGCGCAGAACCGACGGCTTAACGTGCTCTCCGAGGCACGGGGGTGGATCACACCGCCAACTTCCCAACCAACTAAAATATATATATTAATATAATTCTGTTCAGAGCAGTTTTGATCTACATTAAATTTGCAATATGTAACGTATTTAACTGGATAAAATATTATACTATACAGTATAAAATAGCTTGGTAAATAACACATATTTTCTTGGTAATATCTAAAATATAACAATATACCATCACAGATTTTATTATCAAAATCTACAATTCTGTAGCACATTAATTCGATCTATATCGTAAGGTTGACTGGCTAAACCTTTTCCGATTCAAACGCATAAAATATGTTTGCTACGACATCTTATTACAAATCTTTGAATTTTTCGACTTTTCTTAACTATAACATGTATATAACATAAACATAAGCCTTCCTCTTGAATTGCTCTATCTATTGATGAAAATGACATTAAAATCGGTTGCATAGTTTATAAGATGAATATACCAGTAGCAACTTCATTTTATACTATGTAAAGATTAACACCACAATTTCCCTAACTTAATCACAATACTAAGTGACTTAGTTTTGAGACCTGTGGATTCTTTTAAATTATAAAAAGATAGACAGATTGTGCTTTTCGTTAAAGGAAAATATGGTCAGGAAACCCGCATATTCAGGGAGCATCTGGGATACGTGTAACCTATCAAGCTGCAGTGGTGGAAAAAACCTTCTGTCCTATAAGTGATGAGGCCTTCTAACGTCTCATTGCTAGACACATCAGCTGGCGGGACTTTAATGTGTTGCCACTCACCTTACTTTTTACTGTCACTAATTTCACGACCCTTTAAACGCTTTTACAAATTATTCCCAATTTTATTTAAAAATCCACGATTCAGGGAGTGTTAGAGTAATAAATCTAACTCTCTTGGTTTTGGGGAAAAAAGGTACATTCTCACAAATGAATGAAACATAGGCCTTTCATACACAAATCTAACAACTGAACGGTATATTCTCTCGACTGAACGTAAAAAAAAAACACTTTTTTTAGCACAAAGGTTTACGCTTCTATGTGATCAGAATTAATTTACATTGAAAGAGCCTTCTTTGTGTATATTTGTTTATCTTAATTATATATATAATAAACAGCCGGTTCAATTTTGAGAACATTTTTGTGTGTTCGAGCAACTTACGGAGGCACGGAATGAATTCGTGGTCATAAGGACCTATATATACTCTACAAATGCAACTGGCAAACGGTAGCTTGTAAACGAGTAGGCGCTTATATATTATCAAGCTTGTTTTTATATTGTATTTGTGGGTACATACATTTTGTCGTTATTTTGACATAACATATTATTCAATATCGGTCAACAATTAAAATATTTTATTAAACCACGAACATTTCAGTAAATACTACTTGCATTCAGGTATTATCAAAACACACCAATTCACATTAACTAACAACTTTTATTCTCTCCACTATTTAAATATACACAATTTGCATTTTACTAATAATTACTACACTATTTAAATTTATACAATTTAACATTACTTCTCTTAAAACAACATCTTCACGAGACACTGCTCGACAGAATATCTTAACAAAATTGTCCGTTCGTTAATGTTACCTTGCATTGCATAACATTTCGTAATATTTCACAGTAAATTTGGAACTTTAAGTGTTATATTACTCAATATTTCTCAACATCTAACTATAGTCTAACACAAGAATGATTAAGATTAAAAATTCTTTCCGATTAATAAAGAATTTCTATATATTTCCTCGAGGCCGAGTACTAAGCGGGTAACACCAGAGGAAATAACTAGTATTTTATACAATAATGGATGTAATCCAGGCACTTACTATCTATATGTTGACGGAATTAGTTTCCAGATATCGAAGAAGATCGATGCCTTCATTATGTAACTTTCTATACTAGATGCTGCCTTAAACTTTGGCGTACGGTTTGATAGATTACTTCCGTGAAGTTGTGAGAATAGTATCCCTGACTAAAACTAGAATGCGCTGTTACTGTTATTTAAGTGTTATCTTCTCACAAATAATATTCAACACATTTACTTGAAATTACATATAGAATCAAGTTCTATATATAATTTCTTACTGATTTGCTTCAGAATACACGACAGAAGCGAAGCCTTCATTAAAAAGGTGAGGTTACTAGTACGGAAACAGCTATTTTTGTGCTATATTAATTAATTTACAATAAACGTAGAAGATTTTTTGTTCTTTCTTCAATAGATTTCGCAGCGCACGTGATGACAGATTTTTTAGAGATTCCTATTGTTATATAGCCTATGTCACTCAGTGCAGCTTTTTAGTGGTGACAAAAATTCTGAAATCGACCCTATAGTTTTTATTTGAAAACGTAGCAAACATACATACAAAAATACAAATGATTCCTCTTTATAATATTAGTTTAGATATCACAAGTATCCACAAAGCTTCAACTGCTATCAACAAGGCTTAACTTGCGACATATTCCAATATCCATCTTAAATATGATTCGCTACTTTGTAAGAAAGTTGCAAAATGAAACCTCATATCCTGAACATTTAACAAAATTTGCAAATCAACCACTTTCATGGTGGTCATTTTATGACCTCATAGTGGCATTGATTCCGATATGCCTCTATTTAACACTTTCGAAATTTTGTCATTATTTATCCTAAACGTTGTTGGTAAATGGCAGCTTAAAAAGCTCAGTTATTTTAATAGTCATGCGATCATCAGTATTTTTATATATGTATTTACATTTATTATTATATTAATTATAAGAAATTAGTCAGGAAAACTAATGATTCTTTAACAAACCATACGCGCGGAATACTCTGAAGTTTTATTAGTGGAGTACATCGGCTCAAGTACTCAACGAACTTGTTGGCCGCATACTCGTCGTCGTCGTCGTTGCTTCAACCGATGGACGTCCACTGCTGGACATAGGTCTCACGTAATGACGTCCACAAGGCCCGGTCTTGCGCCGCCTGGCTCGAGCGGCTACCGGCGGCCCTCTTTATGTCGTCGGTCCACCTTGTGGGGGGTCTCCCTACACTACGCCGCCCGGTGCGGAGTCGCCACTCCAGCACCTTCGGGCCCCAACGTCCATCAGTCCGTCGGACTATGTGCCCCGCCCATTGCCACTTCAGGTTCGCGATTCGTAGGGCTATGTCGGTGACTTTAGTTCTGATACGGATCTCCTCATTTCTGATTTGATCGCGTAGAGAAACTTCGAGCATAGTCCTCTCTGTCGCACGCTAAGTGACTCTGAGCTTTCGATTGAGGCCCATAGTCAGCGACCACGTTACGGAGCCGTAGGTCATCACTGGCAACACGCACTGTACTGTTAGTGTTAAAAACAACAGTTTTTGAATGCGATCCCATATAAATGGGATCGCATTCAAAAACTGTTTTTTAACCTAATAGTAGTATAGTTTTTATTTATTTATTCATCAAACTAACATAATTTTACAATGATCTTATAGCTATACTTCAATTTTAAGACAAACTTAAGAATACTGACATAAGAATTTTTGTTGCTCGTGAAATATAAATATAACCTATATATTTTTTGTTTTAAGACTGCCTCATTGGTCTAGTGGATAGCATGTTCAACTACAGACATGAGGGTTCGAGTCCCGGGTCGGGCCAGTTTGAAATCGATATTAAGTTTTCTATTAAGCTTTTCTCAATATTTGCCCGAAGTTGGGAAAAATTTGATGGTGTGATCCACCCCCGTGCATCGGAGAGCACGTTAAGCCGACGGTCCTGCACCTGATCTCTCTCTCCGGTTGTGTCGGACTGCCGTCACGTCAGATGATGCGAGTGAAGGAATAGAGAGTACACTTGTGTACTATGCCTGCCAATCCGGAGTGGAGCAGCGTGGTAGGAATATGCTTTAAAAACCTTCTCTCATATGAGCGAGGAGGCCCGTGCCCAGCAGTGGGACGTTAATGGGCTGCTACTTACCTTATAAATTTTTGCTTAAAATAACAGTTGGATTCAACCGGGAACCACCCTAGCTAGGTTATTCAATAACCCGTGTTAGGGAGGACTGGCTCTTTTCCCCACTCCGGCCAAAGGGTTGTATGTATAAATCTATAATTACTATATATTTCTTTTCAATACGAGATGACATAACAAGTGTAATATAAAATAATGATAGTAGGAAATATTAGAATTGTGTATTATTAGTATGTATATTTATTACATATGGTAAATGGTGCTCTGCACATCTTTATGAATAGCCAGATGGTGCCTCAAAAGGCTAGACTGGCTATGCATGCTGGAGTGTTGGTGCCAACACTTATGTATGGTAGTGAAAGTTGGGTATGGCAGAAGAATCACAACAGTAAAATAAATGCGGTAGAGATGAGAGCGTTGAGAAGCATGAGTGGATTAAAACTGAGTGACAGAGTAAGAAATAGTGTGATAAGAGAACGTTGTGGTATAAAAGAAGACGTAGTGACTAAAATTGAGAAAGGTATGCTTAGATGGTTTGGGCATGTAGAGAGAATGAATGAAAGGAGACTGACAAAAAGGATTTATGAGTCAAGAGTGAATGCGAAAGTTGGAAGGGGAAGACCAAGGCGAACGTTTCTGGACCAAATCCAGGACATTTTAAATAACAGCCATGTCAAGAGTACTCTAAACCAACGAACTTGTATGAAAGGTTCAATGAGAATGAAAGAAGCGAAGGAGATATGCAAGGATTGTGACAAGTGGAAGGATGTTGTCTCTGCCTACTCCTATGGGAATGAGGCGTGATGCTATGTATGTATATTTATTATACACGAGTATAGTCATATACACTGTCGATTAGTGTAAGGGCGCATGTGCATATATTAAAGTGTAAGTACTTGTGTGTTTATGTGTGATTTTTTTTAGTAGATGTATTCAATAAGATATTTTCGACAGAACCTCCTGAATGGACACCGAAGCTGGTTTCGGATCGGTCTTGGTACGGCGTCGGATCTACACTACGCGCTACTTGTGCATCCCCACTCTCGCAACCACCAGCTAACCTCACATTTGCGCTTAACGGGCATGAGGTAAGACTTAGCAATAAAAATGAAGTTTTCTAAACTTAAAAAAGACCATACTTGAAATGTATAACTGTATAACTGCATTACTTGCCACGACAAAAGAATACTTTATTGACGAGTTCCCAAATAATATAAATTGAATCAAAAATCAGTTTCTTAGCGTAAATATGATATTAAAAGTTATTATTAATACTAAGTCGATATGGTAACATCATATTATAAAATTAATTGAGTTTTAATTATAACGTCATTGTTATTTGTCGACATTTTGAACATGTATTATCGACATGAATTTACCGCAAGACTCGGTTTTTAAAAAAAAGTGCGTGCGTATGAAGTACACACCTTAGAAGTGAAACTTCTTTAGCAAACTGATTTTCAAGTATTTTTTATATTTATACAACTTTAGATTTCCTAGACTTAGAGGTGGGGAAAAAGGAAGTTATGTTAGGAATTTAATAAATTTAATTGTCAATAAAATATTAAAAGTGACGACAATTAATACAAATAATTTATGGAAATTTCAAATGATTTTATTTCATATTTTATGAAAAATAGTATATCAAATTACGAATGGCAAATTAAAATGCCACATGTTTTTTAATATCAAAACTGGCTAACCTTCAAACGAATTAGCATATTAGCAAAAAACTGCACAACTTCGTGATGCTAATCACGCGATTCATCTGTAAAAATTTTACCCTCATGCGCCTAAAGAAGTTTCACTTCAAAAGAAATCAATAAACAATAAACGAACAAGTCAGAGATAAATTCGATTTCTAACAACTCAGCTTGACACACTACTAGCAGTTTCTATCATAGTCTGTACACGAAAATAGCAACCTTATGCAATACTATTTTGAATATGAGTAAATCCTCATCTCGTGATACCAAAAAGTTTATGTTTCAATAATGTACAAGTTAGAATTTGTCCGAAGATCCGAAAACAAGTATTTTAAAAACTTTTTCCTCTTCCCTTCGTCGTAGATCGATATGGAATCGTTTGTCCACGAAATACCAGCGTGGTTTAAATGGGACCCACCGCCAAAAAGTGAAACCACAACAACCGAACAACCAGAAGAAGACATCAATTTCAATATATTCCACGATGAGAGTAACATTCAATATTTGGACGAGTCTTATATAAATCTGCACAAAGAGGAAATTAGACGACCTCCTAAGGAGGATATGAAACCAGTATTCGAGAGGTCGGGGCCTGATAATAGACTACCGTCTGTGGGCGAAGTTTTATTTGACGTTCGCCACGAAGCCTTCGAGCGAGGGAGCCTGCGGCTGACCTGCATAGCAAGTATATACAACTTGTACGCGGCACGCGCAGAACTAATTTTCGATATGGAACAACCAGAAGTTGCTTCTGTGTTGGGCGTTCGTAACAGCGCCATAGGTGAGTATTATTAAATTCGTCTGACCTACATCCACTAGAATACACGATGCAAATTCACAAACAGCGCAAAACTATTTATATTAAACTGAAAACATTAAAATGTACTCATTAAATCCTAATTAAAATTAAAAATTCATCTACAAGTAGGGTTTTATGCCACTTTTGAATAGTTAAATAACGAAGGTTCCTTTGCGACCAATGCTGTGTAGAACACATACCAAATCGGGTTTCCTTTGTTATTATTTTTAATTATAGTACGGTTTGCAATTGGTTTCTTTTAATAAGGAATTCAAATTTATTGAGTGACATCTCTAGGTCTTCTGGGAGTTTCTTATAGACATACATAGCATCACGCTTCATCCCCATAGACGTAGTCAGAGACCACGTCCTTCCACTTGCCACGACCCTTGCATATCTCCTTCACTTCCTTCGCTTCTTTCAATATCATTAAACCTTTCATACAAGTTCGTCGGTTTAGAGTACTCTTTACCTGGCCCTTATTTCAAATGTCTTGGATTTGGTTCAAGAACGTTCGCCTTGGTCTTCTCCATCCAATTTTCCCATTAACTTTTGACTAATAAACTTTTTGTCAATGTCCTTTCAATCATTCTCTCTACAAGCCCAAATCATCTAAGCATACCTTTCTCAATTTTAGTCACTACATCTTCTTTTATACGTTTCTTATAGAAACCCGTACAATTACAGTCGAAGCCGGATATAACGACATTGAAAGGACCATATATATGGGACGTTATGTTCTTCGAATGTTGTTATAAGCAATATAAACAAGTAGTCATATGTATGTTAATAGTATGAGTGTAGATTATGCCGAAGAACTATGAAATGAAAAGTTAAGTACCTACAGTACAGTTCTTGGACTGGACTTAGTTTTTAAAGTAATCGGTCATTTTAGTCTGTTTTTTAAGTTGTGTACTTTATTCCTGGAACCAGTCAACGACTAGTAGTTACAGCCGATGAATATCGATCGAGTCTGGTTGTTTCAATCTATATATCGCTGTAACCGATGTCGTTATAGATGATATGTTTACTTATTGATTTGTTTAAAAATACGGGACCTTGCACTCGGTTGTTATTACCGATCTACCGTTATTTTCAGTTTTGATTATCTACAATATAAAATTTCCCTGTCCGCTTTACCGATTTGTACCAAATTTTATATGTGTATTCAATAGGTCTGAGAATCGGCTACTATCTATTTTTCATACTCCTAAGTGATAAGGGTTGTTCACCCTTAAGAAAATTTTTAGTTTAATTTTTTTTGTGATACAACATATAAAAATACATATAATCCTAAATTTTCACTTTTCTATCACCAACCCCTATTTTTTAATAGCGATAATAGTAATTATATGGCAAAACAATGTTTGCTGGGCCAGCTAGTCTCTTTATATATTCCAGTAGTCTACATAACATTTAAAAAAAATATTTCATCTCGGATATTTATACGAGCTCACTATTATGGATAAAAAAAAATAATATCTCTGTGTTACCATTGCATTGCGGTATTAAAAATACGTTTTATATTTTTTCATAGCAGTCAACGGTATTATTTGAAATTGAATCTATTTTAAGAGAGGCATAATTAAATGTGGAAAACATTCTAGCTGTTTTCAAATAGAAAATTGTTTATTTTTGGACAATTTGCCCTCTTGACTCAGCTGGCCTTGACAGCGTAGCGTTTCAACTTCGCGAAGTATCATTTGCTACCTAAAAATTAATTAAAACAAAAATTTACTAATTAAAAATTTGTTGAGTCTGTTTATGTTTCTAATGATAATGTTGAAAAATAAAACTTTGGCTTTCCTTTGTTCCAGGTTCGACATTAGTTTGGCGGTTACCAACCATTACTGTTATATTTTTTTACACTATTCGGTAGTTATCCATCTGATTTGTTTTAAACTAAGTACAAAAATAAAATTACTATATTTCACTGTACAAATTCATGTAACATATCCCCGTACGTGTTAAATTTAACAATGTTTAGGTTACAGTAGTCCTAACAGTTTAAGAGCCGGAATAACCTGATTTTTGTATAACACTATTCACATTTAATTCAAAAATAGCGAAACTCAGTTTAATTATTTTTGTATATTTGATTTTTATACTAAAAGACGTCGCTCAAAATCGCATTGATTGAAAAGCAAGAAGTAAATTAAAAATATATGTATAAAAAGTTATGATTTTACTATATTTAAATCACTTTTGATTATCATTTATTAATGTACTAGTAACATATACTTAATATTTGGAAAATTGTACGTACTACGAGAAATAATATCTAAAAATCTTACCTTCTAAAATTGTAATCAAATTGAGCTGATGTTTCGAAGTAAAATCGAATATAATATAAATAATATAGTACGCACAAAGGACCGAAAGTGTAACATCGCTGCCCGCGTGATAAAAACACGGGTAGCAATGCCATACTTTCGTCCCGTGTTGCATATGCAATTTTTCATCAGACCAGGATCGAAAGTTCGATAAATATGTAAATTATAAAGTTTGAAATAATATGAAATAAATCAACTATTTCGACTACGTAATTAAGCAACAAGTTGTTTAATTATTTATTTTTAACAAACACAAACTAAAGAATTAAGTAAAGAAGTAATAATTACAAATTTTAATGGCGCAGCAAAACGAATTGCCAAATAATTGACATATAAAACGAGCGCGCATGCGTCGAAACTGCCTCATTGGTCTAGTGGTTAGCATGTTCGACTACAGACATGAGGTCCTGAGTTCGAGTCCCGGGTTGGGTCAATTCAAAAATCGATATTGAGTTTTCTATTAAGATTTTCTCAATATTTGCCCGAAGTTGGGAAGTTGGCGGTGTTCTCCACCCCCGTGCCTCGGAGAGCACGTTAAGCCGTCGGTCCTGCGCCTGGCCCCTCTCCGGTCGTGTCGGTTTCCCGTCACATCGGACTATGAGAGTGAAGGAATAGAGAGTGCACTTGTGTACTTTGCCTGCCAATCCGCAGTGGAGCAGCGTGGTGGGTCTATGCTCTAAAAACCCTCGCCCTTCGGGGGCCAAGACTGGAGCGTTAATGGGCTGCTACTTACTTAATTAAAGTAATATGCATATTTTTACTGTTTAGACATACCGGTAGATTATCGCTTACCTGTTAGTCAATCAGAATGTCATTGCTTACATTCAAGAAATATGATAATATAGTAATATGGTAATAGTAAAAAATCTTGTGTGCAATTAAAACGTGGTAGAAGTTAAACCTTCAAAAATTTTGGAGCGAGGAGGCCTGTGCCCAGCAGTGGGACATTAATGGGCTACTACTTACTATGCGTCGAAAATTTGAAGCAATTTGAAATTACGCATTTATTTAATCGGATGGCAATGTGTCACTGTCGTCACACAAAATAGCTCCCAAAGTAGGAACTTTCGATGCAGGTGCGATGAATAATAGTTGCATCTACTGCTGAAGAAACATCTGAATTTTAAAGTGCTGAAAATAAATTGTATTTTATGTATCAAGTTTAATTAGATGACTTATATTTCGTGTTCGTCTAAACGGACGGGTTTTTTTTTTCATTTTATCCATAAAGAGGATATGTATTTCTATTGTAAATTAAAAATATCCATTGTATAAATACTATCGTGATCTTGTAAATTTAAGACAATACGATGGCATTCGATACAGTTTTACAAAAACAATTGCATAATATATTTATTAATAAATAAATTATTTACGGGCTTCCGGCCCTTAAAATATTTGTAAATAAATTTACACTTCCGTTTGGCCAAAATATAGATAATACATATGATAAATGAAAACGATTTAAATATATAAAAAAATATTTGGTAAGCGACGTGTGATGTAAAAAGTGTGCATGGATTAATTACAGTTTTATTAAAAAAATAAATATAGAATATTATTCTGATCTATTATTCTCCTTCTTTAATAAATAGGTTACCTATTTTAGAAATGTAACCTTATCAAAGACTGATTACTTATTTATATATTAAAAGCGTTTGAAATATTTTTTAGTTTTACCCATATGTAGATGTCTATGCTTTTAGACTATTGTAGAAATAATTAATTTAATTACAAAAATGATACTAATGTGTGTAAATATATCGCTGTTTTGGATGAATCACACAAACCAAAATTTTTAATAATCTGTATTTTTTTGTATTAAAATTGAAAAGTGCGTGCGTACAAAGTACACATTTTAGTAGTGAAGCTTCTTTAGCGAACTTATTTTTAAGTCTTTGTTTATATTTATATAAATCTAAAACTTTAGATTTCCTAGAGTTAGAGGGAGGGAAAAAGAAACATATTAAAAGTGTCGAAAATTAATACAAATAATATATGGAAATCTCAAATAACAAATTGTAAATAAAAATACCAATTGTTTTTGTCTATAGTAGAAAATATTAATTAATATTTTGTTTTTTAATTCAAAATTTAGAAATGAATTTTATGAAAAATAGTGGCAAATTAAAATACCACATTGTTTTTGTAAATATGAAAACTACCTAACCTTCAAACGAATTAACATAAAACAACGCTGCACATCTTTGTGACGTTAATCCCACGTTTCATCCGTAAAAATTTTACCCTCATGCGCCTAAAGAAGTTTCACTTCAAAACGTATATCTAAATCGGCAATAATGACGCTACATCACTGATTGGTTAACATAACCTTTTTAGTTTCCAAATTTGCTATTTTGAATTGTTTTAGTATCCTTCCAAAGCACGGGTATTGTAGAAGCTATACTTCTTTGTTTATAGAATGGAACTAATTAATTTATACATTCAAATTTATATTAACTAAGATAAAACTTCAGTTGTCATGCAAAATATCGTCTTACATTACAAATTAGGTTTAACATCGATTTACCCAACTTCTTTACTAGTTAAAATGACAAGTGCACAGGAATAACATTTTCAAGAATCTTAATGAAGTATTCTATAATTTTTGTGTTACGACTTTGCTAATATCTTGTTATTATATATATTTCATAAAGTAAATTAAACTAAAAAACATCGCGCGTTACATATTCTTTTTCAGACTAACATTAGTTTATTCCAAACGTGCTTAATAATTATATATATTTGTTCAATATTCTTAAGTCTTTATTGATCTAATTTCAAAGACTATTTTATGAATATCATGATATTAAATAACTTGAGTTAACCCAAAAAAAGTTGGGTGTAAATTTGTGTAGGCATAAAAGCGTAAACTATAGTTATATACCAAATACAACTATTTTTTGTTGTATTTTCATAAATTAATAACATTTACAATATAAAGGGTCATTGGGAATTCGACGATGGCTATTTTTGTTAATTTAGACGGAATTAGATACATCGTTTTTTTGTCGCATTTTTAAATCTAGACAGATTATTTTAATTTTAATATTGACAAATGAGCTGAGTTCAATCTATTTCATAATTC
The DNA here is from genome assembly GCA_015832385.1 of Elymnias hypermnestra. Lineage (NCBI taxonomy): Eukaryota > Metazoa > Arthropoda > Insecta > Lepidoptera > Nymphalidae > Elymnias > Elymnias hypermnestra. The sequence continues at coordinate 5,635,945 of JACTOM010000110.1, read as the reverse complement.
AGAAGAAAAAAATAGATTAAAACTAATACTTTTTTTTAAATAATCTTTTATAACTGTAATTTTGAATAAAGATAAAAAAATTAAGTCCGTTCATACTTATGTACACGCGTTAGAAGTCATACTTCATTGGCAAAACAAGATAAATATGTTTTCAAAAAATTTATCTTTCGCCTTATTCTACGTTTGTAGAAAAAACGACACTAACTATAGAAAAATATAAGAGCACCAGTTAGTTATCTTCGAAATTTTAACCATAAATCCACGCCAGTTTTTGTTGCTTGTCAAATCAAATACATCCATCATCCGTTCACTCAATTTAAGGCAAAGGCCAAAGATTCCAAAATAATAAACGTAAACTTTCATTGGATACAAATAGTTTATAATCTGCTTTCTATAGTTGAGTCTGAATGTTATAATTTTGATAAGAATGTCACGTTGATATTTTCAATGTCACAATATATCTAACAAGTTATATAACAAAATAATTAAGGAATTATATAATTCGACGTAAAAAATTTTCATTGCGAAACATGGCCAATGACAATGATCCTTATATGAAAGCTCACGATCACACGGCTGGCGATGGAACGAGCTATGCTCGGAGTATCTCTTCGGGATTAAATCCGAAACGAAGAGATTCGCAGAAGAACAAGAGTTACCGACATAGCCTGAAGCTTCGCGGAGCTGAAGTGGCGATGGGTAGGGAACATAGCTAGGCGAACCGATGGACGTTGGGTACCACGTACCGGTAAGTGCAGCGTTGGTAGACCTCCCATCAGGTGGACAGATCACCTTAAAAGGGTTGCCGGAAGCCGATGTTTGCAAACCGCATAAGACCGTGTATTATGTAAATCCTTGGAAGAAACCTATGTACAGCAGTGAACGTCCATCGGTTGAGATGATGATTCTATAATTATAAAAACTGAAATGTTGACTATAGCTAATTTCAGGGTGCCGGTTTTTTTATGACGGTGACGGTATAAAAATTTACTCTCAACATTTTTACCTAATGCACCAAAAGAAGTATAACTTCAAAAACACGATAACTCAAAAATGGTTCACTTTTGCGTAATGCATATTAGGGTTTAAAATATCGCAAAAAGTCAATACGTTCAATTACCAATAACCCTGTATATTGTATAATTATAATTGCGATTAAATTATTGTGATAATATATTATATTACGAGTGACACGTTTACTGTAAATCATTTGAGCCTGTACTCTTTAAACAAGCGTTACATGACTGAAGGTGATGGCTCAGTATCGTTTAATACCCACAAAATAAAGGGCAATAAATCTAAAGGAGTTTTCATTTCAAAAATGTGAGTTTAATCGGTGCACTTCTTGACTAATATTTGTTTTATTTAAACGTGATTAAGACTTTGTAAATCGATGTCCTCCACGTATAGAGAGTCAACTTGAATTTCAGATATTTTGCAGGTTTTTATTGATAATTAATATATTAGGAGTGACACGTTTACTGTAAATCATTTGTGCCTGTACTCTTTAAACAAGCGTTACATAGCTGAAGGTGATGGCTCAGTATCGTTTAATACCCACAAAATAAAGGGCAATAAATCTAAAGAAGTGTTCATTTCAAAACTGTGAGTTACATCGGTGCACTTCTTGACTAATATTTGTTTTATTTAAACATGATTAAGACTTTGTAAATCGATGTCCTCCACGTATAGAGAGTCAACTTGAATTTCAGATAATTTGCAGGTTTTTATTGATGATTATTTAATCATTTTGTTGTATTCTTTCACTTGCTAAAACATGAAGCTTATAATTCACGTCATTAGTAAGAAAAGATGATACAGTAAAATAATTTATCTCTGAAACACTGTCTCGATTCAGGCTTTTATACTTGATTTACTATACGTAGAGCCATCGAAATATTCATTTAATATATCTGTATCGTATATAAATGTTTGTTCTCGGTTTAAGATAATACTAAGAAGTAAAATGTAGACTAAATATTCCCTACACATGTCACGTATATCGTATAGCAGTACCAGTTGGTGAAAAACTTTGGGTGTTTCTTTCAAGTCCTCTTACAATATGCTTGTTTCTACTTTGGAAAGCGTGTTCCGGAAATTCAATAGAGCCTTCGTTTGAATTTGATATTATAAAGACGTTTTTAAACCTAAGTTTTAGTAGGTAGGAGTAAAACTCTTTACATTTAGTACCTAGAAATATTGTAATTTGTCTGACGTAGAGGTATATTTATTTACTTACAGAAATAGTCAACCATTCGAATCTAATTAGAGACTTTACTACGTTATAGTTTCAATAAATTAATCTCTTAGAATAGGTACCATTAAACCAGTGTATTTCTATTGAAAATATTAATAAATTTCAGAAAATAAATAAGTATTAAAATATCATAGAAATACACGGAAATAATGAATCTAGAGTCCTATTGAAATACATAATACATACAAGAATCAAAATTGAAATTCGCCAAACATATTCTTTTCGCGACGTAGATTCGTACTAAGAACTGATTTACCCATATCTCTAACCGTTGAATTATCCGTGTTTGATACGTTTAATACCAGACAATAGAAAAAACTAAAAATAAATCAGTTGCAAAGTGACCGCTAGTAACGATGCGTGTGTCGCGTCGAGTTCGTTAAGTTTTATTATGGTATTTTATAAACCGCAAGAGTTTATTAGTGATTATTTGTCTTTTTGATAATATAAGTAATGTGAATAACAATGTAAACCCTTGAGGTAAGTTTTAATTTATAAGATACATATGAGCCTTTAAATACAAGACGGACTTTTTTCACTATCCTAAAGTTTAGCGAAACATTGTATAGTTTAACTATTTGAAAAAATAAAAATCATAACATTTGGTCTTTCATGAACATTTAAATACCAAGAGCTACTTTAGCGTCATTCGACCTGCGGAGGAATTGACTCAAAAAAGTCCGTCCGAGAGCTGGGCAGTCGACGGTTAATTAAAAAATATGGCAGGTCAGTCAAACGGCGAAGGGTATATATAAAGAACATCACACTTTCTATGATATCTCGAGAATTATTCATTCGATTGACTTGAAATTTTGCATACAAACTCCTTTCGCGACGTAGATTCTTACAAAGAACTGATTTACCCATATTCCCACGGGATTTAGGTCTACGTGGGATAACACAAATAGTAATTTTTCTCTCATATTTTTTATATTAAGTAATAATTTCCGTGTTATATATGTATATCATATCGTATGAATTGTATTAATAAGATCAAATATACGATTAAATATAAAATAATGAAAAGTTTTTTATATATAAAATCATATTTCATTGTAAATTGTCACTATAGAATGCAGAGAAAAGTATCGAAGTTACTAAAAATAGAATAAAAGTGTTGAGATATTTTTCGCATTTTTCTTTCATTTTGTACCTTATCCTTTATCTGTAATAACAATTTATAATTATTATTATTTCTTGAATACTTTTGTTTTTTTTACATACTGTTTCTTTGTGTGATAAATATATATGAATTCATTCGCTTACAATTTCGAAAAATACGAAGATCATGGTCTTCAGAATTAGACTTTAACTGGTGACTAAAAAATCACAAAATAGACACAACTTTACAAACAATAAGTTCTTTAACTCGCTTAAAGGATATAATGTAAGTAAGTACGTTTTTAACTTAATTGTGAGTTAAGTTATTTTGTAGGTTTGATACGTTGAAGAAGTATAACTCGCAAGAAACAACAAATCACAGATCTAATTCAAGAATAAGTAATAGAAAATCCAGTTTTGTCAGTTTAAGATAAAAAATTTATTGAAGAAAAATAACTTCTGTGGCGGTGAGATCAAAGGAATACAGAAAATTCAATGCTGAAGGTAAAGATTTTAAGTCGATAAACTGGACCAGGGCCAACGTTGTAAGGTAACGGATTAGAATGCTCAAGTTTTCGAGGCGTTAATACTGTGAAGGCCAACTTTATGTTATTAGGACTTCCTTTTTTTCATGAAATGATTTTCAACGTAAATTTTATATAAAAGAATCTGTCGACATGTAATTACTCAGTAAACACTTAAAGTTAGTTCTTAGATTATCTTCATTTTGCTTTCATTCATCTTTTATGCCTACCTCTGCGGTAAATTTCTAAATTCTGTTTTCTGTACTTAAAATAAACTGCTTCATTGGTCTAGTGGTTAGCATGATCGACAACAGACATGAGGTCCTGAGTTCGAGTCCCGGAGTCGGGCCAATTCAAAATTCAATATTGAGTTTTCTATTAGGATTTTCTCAATATTTGCCCGAATTTGGGAAGTTGATGGTGTGATCCACCCTCGTGCCTCGGAGAGCACGTTAAGCTGTTGATCCTGCGCCTGATCTCTCTCCGGTCGTGTCGGATTCCCGTCACATCGGACTATGAGAGTGAAGGAATAGAGAGTGCACTTGTGTACTATGCCTGCCAAACCGCAGTGGATCAGCGTGGTGGGGTCTATGCTCTATAAACCCTCGCCCTTCGGGGGCCAAGACTGGAGCGTTAATGGGCTGCTACTTACTTAATTAAAGTAATCTGCATATTTTTACTGTTTAGACATACCGGTAGATTATCGCTTACCTGTTAGTCAATCAGAATGTCATTGCTTACATTCAAGAAATATGATAATATAGTAATATGGTAATAGTAAAAAATCTTGTGTGCAATTAAAACGTGGTAGAAGTTAAATTGGAAGTTTTAGTACTGATTTAATGTTAACATACTCACAAGAAGCAGATCACAATGAGAACCACTATCATAAAAAATTGCTTTCTATCGTATCGTAAATCTTATGAATTTACGTGACTGTCTATTTTTACTGTCGCTTTTTCGTTTCTTAGACTTTCAAATCTCAACGACGCTTAAGAAGTTGTCGCTTCAAAAAAATCACATATTAGCCATAACTTGTAATATCTCAATTTACGTACATGTACGTGTTTGGCATTCTCAAACATATAGAACTGTATAGACTCTGAAACATAGACATTCCAGCAATAATTTATAGCTGCACGAAATGGAGTCATAGCGACAGAACATGAATAATCACTTCAATCTAAAACGCTCTTGTGGTTACGAATGGATTAAATAGAAAGCCCTTAGCTCTTTCACGATTTATCCGAACTACGTGTAGCTTGTAAAAACTGCACAAATCCTGCGGCATTTGAAACGCGAAGGTTGCTAAATTCAATCTTTTTTCTCATGATAAACTTTGTGGTAAGAATAAGATAATATATGAAATATATACAATAAATATTTGACTATAATATATATATAATATTTAAAAAAAAAGGATTAAAAGATGTCTAATAATGAGTAGATTCCAGCACTAAGCGCGACTTGTGACCAATGAACCAGAACTCTGCGATCCCAACCATGGGTACTGATTAAGAAGAACCGAACTCCGCACACGACCTAAGACCCGAGGAACGAAGAACTGAAGACCGAAGCTTTCAAGAACCGAAGACTTGAACCCCGTACAGTCCACTGAACCTGAAGGGACTTGCCTGAACCTGAATCCCTCCCCAACAAATATATTAAATCTGCACACTAAATACAAACTAAACTTATATATAAAAACAAATATATGTAAGTCTAAATTAATATTATAAACTCTAAAGTAGCTAATTCGTCGTATCAAGATGATAAATCGAAACTTGGAAGACATGGACAAAGCATAAAGGATTAAATATTAGAATATAACAAAGTTTGTATGGAAGATCAATCCATTTTCTGTTTCTAGATATAAAAATTCATCAAAATTTTATTTCTGTAATAAAACAACTAACTTTTCTTAGTTTTAGATTAATAATACAATTTAAATTAGAGGACGATATAATTTGTACAGACATAATAGATGTGGATTTACGAAAATCTCTGTTGGGTTGCGAGTTAGAATTCATTGTTTCAGAAATTCTAATTAAAGATAGTGTACATCTCTTTATAGAGGCGATGAGAATTATTTTAGACAACATTAATAAACATACTGAATTAAATACTCAAAACCAATTCTATTTCTACCTCTCATGTGTTTTATTAAAGTCATTGTCATTACCTGAATAAAAGGATCAATGGCATTGATGGACATAGTTCTTGCAGAATTACTATTTTTAATTACATTTACGAACCAAACCAGGGGCTTAGTGATGGAGATCGAGTAATACTCACCAAAACCTTAAGGAACCCATTCATCTATAAGTGAGACAGCAGAGGATCACTCACGACTGGGGATTCGTGAAGGTGTACAAACATATGCTTGGTACTCTGCTTTCATCTGCTTTAACAGGAACCAACAACTACATTCTCCCTTTCTCGGTAACGTTTAAAATCTATTGTATACATACGACATTCAACTATAAACTATGAGTAATTTTTTCGCTGGCTTTTATTCAGCATAGGCTGGCGTGTGGGACTCTGCGAAGGTTGCAATACCCAATAAAAACAGCAGAACCCTCTTCATCCCATCCATAAGCAAGGCACCAGGGCTTCAACTTTCATCCTTGGCGACCCGGATGAGTCTGACTGAGGATTTTCGGAGGCGGCACAATGATGCACTGCCTTCTACCCTGCTTCTTTCGGCGGTAGGTGAGCATCCACTGCAATCTCCCTCTCTCGTTCGTGAGCCTCTTTTGGTGACTTAACTGTCTTAAAATAAAACTAAACTGTTAATTCTAAATCCTTAAATCTACTCCTTCACAGTTTATACTCGACTATAGAAAGTATTTGCTAGAGGAGGATATATTTTTCTTCTAGCCTCACATTTTGGTTATAATTAAAGTATTTTATTCAACCATAATTTTAAATAAATGGTTTTCTTAGTCTTTCTAGAATCCTCGGTACTATTCCGAATAAAAATGTGCGGTTTAATTAAAAACAAAACTTAATTAAGCATGCTCCAAATACGAAAATGATCTAGCGTGTACGGCATATTTTTTTGCAGAAAATACTCCTAAAAATTTTCCTTCCACAGTGCTCCCATCTAGTTACTACATATTACGTACTTCAAAGTACTGTTCCGTGTTCGTTAGAAGACTTTTCCATTAGCTATCCGGTAGTTAATGAGTTTTTTTATCCAATGTAGCTAATATTATCACGAAAAATGTTAAGAAGAAAATGCATTTCGGTCTTTCCATCTGATGGTCTCGCTCTTACCCTTAAAAAGTCGGGCTCATCTTAGCCAAATAAAAGAAATATATCGAGGTAACATCACGGTTTCGTACGAAATCGAGCGATTTCAATGAAACTTGTTTATTTATACACCACTTAGGTAAAATGTGTAATAAAAAATACGATACACTAAGAACATCTTATTTTTTAAGACAGATCTCTTCCAGGAACTCTAAATGTGGGATTATTTACTAGACACGTGTAGGTGAAATATCTATTTGATATAGAATGATGTGTCAGTGTATGTGTCTGCCTATTTGTAGCTGTAAATAATGATTTTTCTTTTATTATGACAAAAAAGTCTGCCGCTTTTTATTATCAGGCATTGTCTTTGCTTCAATATCCTCATTTGTTCTACATATACTTGTATTCATAAATATATCCCAAGGTTAAGTCAAACAAAGATGGATCCATTGCTTTTGCAAGCCCATTCCGTGTGTATAGCAAAACTTGGAGACTTCAATATTGATAAACTTGTCAGGCTCCTCTAATGTAAGCGAAGAATCCATTCTAAACTCACAATTAGTGCCGGAGTACTGTGTATCAAATCGTGGACATTTTAGAATGAGATGTGCCACTGATTCCTCTGATACGTCTCACAAGCGTAGTATCTTCTTCTTCTTTGTCGCTTCACTCTTATCAGAGTGGTCGTGGTTATCACGTTCCCTAATAATTTAGGATATAAAATACTAAATTCGCTTCAAACTTTTTTCGGAACTCCATTTTATGTCACTTGACCGAAGACGTGTGATCTGACATAATTCTAGCGTGATTTAAATAATATTGCTGCGTTTCGTTTAATGAATGATGGATCCGAAAGGGTTAACTTTCTTAAACGTTAAGTAAGTAAGTAAGTAGCAGCCCATTAACGTCCCACTGCTGGGCACAGGCTTCCTCAGTCCAAGGAGCGAGGGTTTTTTGAGCATAGACCCACCACGCTGCTCCACTGCGGATTGGCACGCTTGGTTCTTAAACGGTAGCATATTAATATTTCCAATAGCGATGCAAATATCTTACTTAGCTTCTAGTGGTTCGTCAACTAATTTCTATCAGAAACATTTTTTATATTACAACAGTTATTTAATTTTTTTCTCATTTAATAATATTGGCATTGGTTATGATATAAATTTGTGAAAAGTAATAATCAGAGTTTGAACTCAGGAAGTCCTGAGGCATCAAAACCCACCGGTGACATATTGAAGCGGTCCCATAAATCAGATCGGCAAAGTTGGCAGGTCTTATAAAGTACGTAAGATGAGATTGCGTGGGAATTGTTTTATTTGAAATTCAAATGTCTATAATACTATATAAGAATGAATAAATCTGACTTCGGTATAGTAAGATCGTTGATCCATTGCTTAGCTTGAAGAGAAATAATGTTTGCAGTGAAACTTTTATAGACACGGTTCAGTGTCTTTTAAACTGAACGTTATTTAAATAAATAAGTGCCTCTTTTAATCAAGCGCTGTCCTAAACATAGACTTATTTGGATGGGTATAATACAATATCTTGCAAACTATGTTAAATAAAATTAAAATAAAGAGTAACATGAAAAATACCTACAAAAAGAGAGTGTTAATCTAACAATGAACCAGAATCTAGAGAAAAGAAGTTGGGAGAGCCGACTCCAATTAGATATCGAAGTTTAATTGGTTTGCTACCAAACTCAATAAATAGTGTTATAATTTTGCTTACCTAAGTTATATCTTAATTATAAGGAAGAGAAGTGGATTGAAAAATGTTTGAATTGACAAAGGTGTTATAATAATTCTGCATCTTACGGGTAATATCTTTCTTTCAATTAGATATATATATTTAAGGTGTTATAAATCCCTCAACTGGATTTCTGGTTTGCATAATCGGTTTAACCTAGCGGTTACATAATTCACGCGTCTACATGAACAAGAGCTGTTTCACGTGCAATGATTTCTCGTATGGTTTAAATAGTATACTTCGACAGCAGAAAACCTTGAGAGTTCATCGTCAGAGCTTCATTTTTGTGTTAGTATATCAAAGCAAAAGATATTAGGCTTAACAAGCTCTTTGGAATCGTTACCTATGCCATTTGATGATGAAACTGTCACGGGTTCAGTAGGTTTGTTCTATCGAGAAGATACATTTAATTATAATACGTTATCCGTGCAAGAGTGTTTAAAACATACCAAAACAATAAATTTCTTTTATGATTTGGTTATGATTTTAGCACCAAGCCGTTATCACCTAACTGAACGAAATATCTAATATAATGAGAATAGACTGAACACGGTTGCAGGTATTGCATTCGGATGTCTTTTTCCTCTATTGTTAAATGGTTTTCAGGTGTGCCAATTGAGCACAGATTATCACGCCAGTGTTAAGTATGTACCGAACATTCTTGAAACAAAACATATTGTTAAGTTCAACCATTTCATTAACATTCTCAGGACATAATTTGAGAGAAATGTATCTTTTAGGCTCATTTTTTGTTGCAAGAATCCTGGACACAGCGTAACTGGACTCAGAGTCCAGCGGTTTTTAATGTTATATAAACAAAGGCATCTACCCTTGTCATTATATGCCTTGACGTCACAATTATATCCTAGTAACGGTTCAACCATTTCAATTCTGAGGACATAATTTGAGAGAAATGTATCTTCTGTGCTCATTTTTGTAGCAAGAATACTGGAGACAGTGTTACTGGACTCAGAATCCAGTGGTTTTGTAATGTTATATAGACAAAGGCATCTACCCTTGTCAGTTTCTGACTTGACGTCACAATTATATCCTAGTAACGGTTCAACCATTTGAATTCCCAGGTTATAATTTGAGAGCAATGTATCTTCTTAGCTCATTCTTTTTAGCAATAATACTGGAAACGATGTTACTGGACTCAAAGTTCAGCAGTTTTTTAACGTTATATAGACAGAAGTATCTACCCGCGACGTTATCTCAGGGACGTCCCATTTGGATTCAGAAAACTATATGTAATAAGGTATTAGTTAAATACAATTGCTGCTATAGTGCTACCTGTAACGATATAAGTCCTAAGTCGGGATATTAACTTGTTAATAATTATCCCATATGCCATTCCGGATTATTAACTTTCTATATATCAAATTTCAACCAAAATGATTCAGTGGTTTTTGAGTTATTATGTCAAAACAATCGATTCCTTCACTGAGTATAGCAGTATTCTTCTAGTTTATCATATAATATTCAAGTAGAATATAAAAGAGACCACCCTTACTCGTATATTACTAGTAGTAATTTAATTTCTAATCAGTTATATAAAAAAAAAACTGTTGGATTTGTAATAATTGTTATTATGATAAAAGCTTCTCGTGTGTAAATTGCCTTAAACTCCTTCAATTTTCTCATTTATAATGACAGATATTAATTTTTTTTGATCATCTTGAGCCAAAATGAAATTGGTACTTGAAACGTAATAAGCATTTCGGGTTCTTTTGAAAATAACGTTATGACGAAAATGTTATTTAACACGCCACTAATTTCAAATTAAGGCGAAAATTAACTTCCAAAATTACGAACCTTTACATGAAAAATGTTTTCCATTACATTTTACGTAAATCTCTTTAACGATTTGAGTTCCAAAGACTTTTTGAGTAAATATTGACAAGTGAGAAGTAAATCAATGTTTTTTTTATTGCTGACATTTTAAGGCTGTAAAATCATCTGATGGCAAGTGATTATAGTGTTAAAAACCGGGTAAGATATAGTTTCACCCTTCACAACAATGCACAATTTTTTCTTTGTTAGTACAGTGGTAAGCCATGGCCGAAGCCTCCACCAATCTACACTTAGACAAATGTTATTGACAAATGTTATTTAAATTTATAGTATAGTTATTTTTCGAGTGGGGAGTTTAACAAGAGGGTTATAATTGATGGTAGCAATAGAAGAGTAAAGTGCGATATTTAATTTCCAAGAACCGGAAAAGCCTATAAGAGTAAAAGTTTCACTTTAAAATGTACAAAAAATTGTCGATCCACACATTAAGTGGTAAAACACCTCATCAGTGAAAATAATTACGGCTATAACTACGTAAAATGTCATTAGAAAGTTTACGCCACAACTGCGGAAGTTGCCTTGGAAATAATTATTGTTTCGGCAAACCTTTGGATGCACACCGCCTTGAATAAGCTTTGATAATAGAAATCAAAATTAGCGATGGCTAAGGAAAATCTTTTAAAGGAAATAGTAACATCTCATCATTAATCGAAAGCTGTCATAAGTCGCAATAAGTAATTTGTAACACATAAAAATTAGCTTCGCCTGTGTTTATGTATCTAAATAACGGAAACTTTGAACTAGATTTTATAGCGTGATAAATAGAAAACTTAACAATTTTTTTTTTGAGAAACGTGACGTCATAGGTTTTGAAATTACTAAGAGATTTTTAGCTAAAATTAACGTGGAGTTTTATATATATTTTATTCAATATTAGCGAGCCGCCGCGACTTCCCACTATATTTTTGTCGTTCCTGAAAAGTTCATTATTTATCACGTTTTCCTTCTCTAAATGTGGAAACATTCCATTATAGGTCTGTTATTACGAAACCTATTACCCTAATAACTGTTAATACAGTTCGTAGAACAAGATAAAATCAACAGTTCGTGTTTCTCGAGAATAAGCATGAAAAATTAACGAGCTATTTTACTATGTTTTCTTAAAATGTCTACAAAGTAGGTTTTTTTTGTTAATATGAAGAATTTATAACCTTTGTATTTGTCCTAATATTGGAATAAAAGTTCATCGCCATTTATCATTCATTGGACAGATCAATCAAGGGCATATAATGAACCTCGTGGTATTTAATTGCAAAAGTAAACTACGAGTTTTTCACCCCTCATCTTTACTAAATAAAACACTCCATTATTTTAACAATGTGAAGCGATTTATGGTTGTGGAACTATATAGATCGTACATGAACTAATAAGAATATTTTATTGTAACGACATCCGCATTTTTAACGTTATTACAAGATATTAGAAGTGTTTCTTAAAATTGCATGTTTAATAACCGGCTCTGTTCAGAGGGGACCTTTTGCTGGAGGATATACTTGGAGCAATGCTTACTAGCGTAAGAGAGTGGAGGGCACTGGCCTTCTTCTGCGAAACTATTATTTTGCTGAAGTAGGCATATAGGAGTCTTCTCCGACGCAAGAGATTAGGAGGTAGGAGGCGTAAATTTGCGTTTACCCTTCCTAAGTTTCCCAGCGGGAGTCCTCCGGGGTATAAGGGTAGATTTCTTCTACCGATCCTATAGTGCTAAAATATAGAGAAAGTTACGCTGGGCATTAGTGGGTATTTTGGTTTACTGCCAGCCAATCATCATCAGATGTTCTTCGCAATCAAAAGTTATGGGTTATGGGTCTCGAGGCAGTGCCTCAATATTTGATTTTGCCCGTTATTCTAACCGACTGGTTCCTACCAACTCCCGCCGGAAGGACCTTCCAGGTCTTTTTGAGTGTAGGTCGAGTTCGGGTTCTGCCACTGCTGTCGTGTCATCAACGCCGTTATCTTACACTATACCTGGTGGTGGTAACAGCGGGAGCTCACGAGGCAGGGGAAACCCAGTGCTTTTAGATCTAGCATACTAGCTGGCAATGCCATGGAGGTGTACGGGAAGTTATCTGCTTGGCGGAACATGCTCCTCTCCAACACCTCCACGGTGGGCGTCCTGATGTCACGATGAATGACATAATTTCTCACGTACCTCGGAGCTCCTTCTATCAGGCGTAGTGCCAGCGATTCCCACACTCCCATTTAGATTGTGACTGAACAGGGTGCGTAAAGGCATTTCTCGACGTGAATATAAAAAGGTCTTTATAGTTGAAATGTGTACTTGCCTCTTTATTTTAGATCCCGAGATGGTTTCTCAACAAAGACACCAAAATGATCTTAATAAATAATAAATCTGGTTTAACTTCGACTGTGTGTAGTAATATATAATAAACTAAAAAAAAATATATGCTTTAGATCAAAACACCGAAATAAAACGTATCACTCTCTCTTTCTATCTTCATTAACTTAAAGCTCCCTGTTAACTTCCGTTGGCCTCGCCCGATCACACTTATCGTAACGCTCTCGTCACGCATTTAGCTTATACGTCAGCATAAGTCAAATGCGCATAAAGAAGCTTTATTTTAAAACGTGCTGTATAAAAGTTACTCTTAATAGCTTTAGGGAGTTACCAACATGGATTGTATCACAATATACTATATACGAGAAGATAAGCCATAAAATTGCTGAATGATTAAACATGCTGAAAATTATTATGCTTTTGTTCAAACTGAAGATTTTTAGCAGCGAGCTTTCGTCACAAAATTGTAATTACATTTCAGGCGGCATTGTTCGCTAACGTGATTAGTGTCTGGAACGAATATCTTTTGCTTTGATTCATTTAAAATTTATGCAAATTTATTCATATAGAAAATATATACATCTATTAGATGTTTATGTTTTTTTTAAGAAATTTAAGAAATATACGGGCTATTTCTTCACTTTGGTAATAGATATCATCAAGTTCCTACGGTCCTGCTATAGACAAAACATAAAAGCATAATGCACTATCCGTGCGCAGTCAGGGTGAGTCGTTAGTACATAATAGTAATAAAAATATAGACTTCATTTCCACTTTTTAATAATTGAATTACAAATATTATAAATCCAAGTTTTGTCAAGTTATATATATATATATATATAACGTATAGAAAGCATGAAGCTTAGGGGCGTAGGGTTCTCCGCCGACATCGTCATTAAAGCCATCCATAATTTAATTCCTTATACTGTGCGCGTTCGTGGGTTCTTATGTTGGTGCAATCAAATTCTTTATTAATCTCGGATTATAATGTTCAATCACTTAATGTTCCCGATATCAAATTTACAAGAACTCATCAACAATAATAGCTAGGAACGCGACAGTTCCAACAGTCGACTGCTCCGGCGGACCGTCACCCGATAACTACCGAGAGACTCCTGCCGGACTTCCACTTTTGACATGGCGCCAGTGTTCCATAGACTACTGCACTCCGACACATATATGTCGGAGTGTGGTAGTCTGTGGAGCGCTGTCGCCATCTATCTATCGGCGTGGGGCAAAGTCATGTGTCGTGAACCGGCGGCAGACGCGCTATTTCTCGGGTGACGGTCCGCCAGAGCAGTCGTCTATTTAAATTTTCGTGTTCCTAGCAATTATTTTTGTGTAATTTGTTATCGGGAACATTATGTGGTTGGAAATTATTGTCTGAGTTAATTAATAATTGCACCAACATTACCCACCAAAGCCCACAGTATGGAGATCGAATTGTGGATCCACTAATGACGATGTCGGTGGAGAACCCTTCGACCCCTATGCTCTATGGTACCTTTTTTCTCTTTTTCTCCGACATATAGAATAAATTGATATATCAAAAGAAAAAGAAAATTTATAGAATAACTTTAAAAAGGTTTATTGATATAGTTCATGTTCCCGAGGATATTTGGGAATCTCCGGATCGAATTGATAATCTAAACTATCTGCTAGCTTGCTTTTGCTGAAAATAACTTGATTGAAAATGATAGATCATTTTTTGAAAATATATTTATATTTCGGTAACACTTCAAATAATGTAGATACTATAAGTAAATCTAATCCAATAATACATAAATCCTCATAAATGAATACATCCTACGATAGACAAAATATTTAAGTATATAATATGCTGTAATGAAACCGGAGCCAATTTTTAGGATATAGAGTACACAAGGTAAGTATGAACTCATTACGCCCCACTGCTAAGTATAGGCCTTCTAACTTATAGGTGAGACGGTTTTCAGAGACATAAAACCACCATGATACATCACTGTGAGTTAGCAGGCTACACATACCCAAGAACTCCTCTCATGCAGGTTTTCTCATCATATTTCTTCACAATAATGTATAGAAAAGAAAAATTAAATACCTAAAACATGATAGCTTATATTGCGTAACATTTATAAGTATTTATATACAACTTTATATCTTTATTAGAAATGTAGAAGGCTCGTAAAATAAAGTTTTAGTGTTTCTCTATTCTATGAAGCAAGGTTACAACTGCAAATGACACTAAAAGGCAAGCACAAGACGGATTTCGACCCTTACTATCTCAGATGGGATCTTACAAATTTCGACGACAAGCCTTTGTTCTCTATTGACATTTTGTAGAGTTTGAACCATCCCCTCTCAGTCTTATCACGTTGATACAGGCTTTAATCTTTCAATTTAGGCATCCGTTTCAAATAAATTTGCGATGAGACTGGAGTGGGGTAAGCCCTTTTTTATATTTTGTCATATACGAATA
Source organism: Elymnias hypermnestra (assembly GCA_015832385.1). NCBI lineage: Eukaryota > Metazoa > Arthropoda > Insecta > Lepidoptera > Nymphalidae > Elymnias > Elymnias hypermnestra. The sequence goes on along the minus strand of JACTOM010000110.1, from coordinate 5,620,448 downwards.
TGTAGAGAATGGTGGCTTTCAAAGTGAGATGTTCTCCTATACTGAACGAACGCACTGCGTCATTGGTCTAGTGGTCAGCATGTTTGGCTACAGAAATGAGGTCCTGGGTTCTAGTCCCAGAGAATACCTAGTAGAATTCAAAATTCAATATTGACTTTTCTATTAAAATTTTCTGAATATTGGCCCGAAGTTGGGAAAGCGGTGTGATCCAACCCCGGGCTTCAGAGAGCACTTTAAGCTGTCGACCATGCGCCTGATCTCTCTCCAATCGTGTCGGATTTCCATCACATCCGACTATATGAGGAAAGGAATAGAAAGTACACTTGTATGCTATGCCTGCCAACCTAAACTGGACAGGCAGAATTGGTCTATGCTCTAAAAGCCTTCTCTCCTATGAGTGAGGAGGCATGTACCCATCAGTTAATAGGCTGTTACTTACAAAACTGTAAGTAAGGTCAATAATTGTTAGCTTTTAATTTGGAAGTTATCAAAGAGAAATTTGAAATGAATTCACAGTTAGAAATTAAACTTCGCTTGGTTCTTTATCGACATTTTGTAAAGTTCGAATTGTCAGTCTTATCACAAAACAAACTTTAATCTATCAATTTAGGCATCCGTTTCAAAAAAAATTACCACGAGACTGGAGTGGGATAATATAAGGGATAATTTTTATATTTTGCTATAAATATAGAGTATGGTAGCTTAACAATGAGATGTATCGTACTCAACATTTTTTTTTAATCTAAAAGGCAAAAGAATTTTGATATGAATTCACAAAGTTAGAAATTAGATTTTGTTTGATTCTTTTTCAGTCTTATAACCTTGATACAAGCTTTAATTTTTCAATATAGGTACGCGTTTCGAATCAATTTTGAGATGAGACCGGTGTGAGGTAAGCTCTCTTTATATATTCGTAAATATTTGTAAAATATGTGCAGATGACACAATTCAATTGTAAAGCTTCTCAAAGGTAGGAACCACCTGCATTCAAACAGTCTTCATTACTTTATAAATATACAAAATAATATTCATAAGCTATCTGTAATTGGAAAGATTCGTTTAAGCTTCCGTAAATATTATTTAACGTTATAAGAAAAGATAGAAGTAATAAATGTATGTTTAAAAAATAATGAAATAAACTACAATTTAAAAAACAATTTAGATATTCAACCATTACTAACTCATAATATCGATGTTGTAATACCTAATTGACATATGACAATAATTAATTGTACTCAAACTAAATTGGTTAATTAATTCCCTAATGGTTTTAGATTGCGCCTTGTAATTATTGCTACTTACATAGTAATACTATGATGGTCTAAATAAGTAATAAATCCTTTTTCTTCTAAAATAAAACACTTGAAAAAGAATTATTTATCAGTTTAGTCGTTATTGAGTTTAAATACACACATACATAGCTTCACGCCTTATTCCCATAGGCGTAGGCAAAGACCACCTCCTTCCACTGGCCACGATCCTTGCATATCTCCTTCACTTATTTTATTCTCATTAAACCTTTCATACAAGTCCATCAGTTTAGAGTACTTTTGACCTGGCCCTTGTTTAAAATGTCCTGGATTTGGTCCAGGAACGTTCGCCTCGATCTTCGCCTTCCAACGTTACCATTCACTCTTGACTCATAAATCCTTTTTGTCAGACTCCTTTCTTTCATTCTCTCTAAGTGCCCAAACCATCTAAGTATAACTTTCTCAATTTTAATCACTGCATCTTCTTTTGTACCAAAACGTTCTCTTATCACACTATTTCTTACTTTGTCACTTAGTTTTAATCTACTCATACTTCTCAACGCTCTCATCTCTACCGCATTTATTTTACTTTTGTGATTCTTCTGCCATACCCAACTTTCACTACCATATATAAGTGTTGGCACCAACACTTCTGCATGCACAGCCAGTCTGGCCCTTTGAGACACCTTCTGACTGTTCATAAAGGCGTTCATCTTGAAATAATAGTATTAAATATAAACGAAACAAAATTTATAACAGAAATTCTGTGACATACAAAGTAACGTGTAGTTACGTCCCACTGTTAGACAGTGCCCCCCTCAGTTAAAGGATTTTTGAAGATTGAAGATTAAATACACCACTCTGCTCTAAAACGGGTTGGCGTGCATAATGATGAAAGGAAATAGGGAAGGTTTTTCATTTTGTAATATACTAACAATACCTCTCAGTTTCACACACGTATATAGATTATTTTTGTTAACATAAAAGTTTTATTTCACTTAGTTTTTAATTATTTTAGGACAAATAAACAAATATGTGTACTAAATATTCCAGAAGAATTGTGTTAACGAATAAAAACAGTTATTCGGGAATACATAGTCTTTTCTGCCTATATGTGTGTATGACACATATGACATGTGAATAAATTAGTTTACTGCGAAAAAACGAATATGACCATCGCTATTCTATTATATTTTACTAGCTGTACCCGCGACTTCGTCTGCGTGGAATATTTTTTGGGTAGCGTTTTCATTCATTTAAGCAAATTATTTTACAAATAAGAATATAATAAATAGTATACTCGGCAAAAGGAATATTCCTGCCAAATTTCAAGTCTCTACGCCTTATGGTTTCAAAGATATCGTGATGAGTCAATAAATACCTGGATATCTCTTATATATATGTCGGAGTGCAAGAGTCTGTGGAACGCTGGCGCCATCTGTGTATCGGCGTGGGGGCAGAGTCAATAAGTGGCAGTCCGGCGCGTCTTTCGGGAGTTCCCGAGTGGCGGTCGGCCGGAGCGGTCGACTATTGAAACTGTCGCGTTCCTATCCGGTATAGTTTGTGTAAATTGATATCGAGAACATTAAGTGATTGAACATTATAACTCAAGTTAATTAATAAAGTGTTTGATTGCATCAACATTACCCACGAACGCCCACAGTATAGGAAATTAAATAATGGATCCCATTAATGACGATGTCGGCGGAGAACCCTACGCCCCTATGCTTTATGCTTCTCCGTTCTCTCTTATTCTCCGACATTATAACGTCATATTCTTTATCTCGTTCGAATGATATGTCCAATTTTAATTATTTAAAAGTATTTTACAGGTATTGAAGCGGACTTTAATAAGTTAAGGATTAATACGAGGTATGAATGTTATGATTTGATTATTGTCGGCACTTTTACTAACTTTTAAAAAAGTAGTTATAGTGGCATAACTACAGCAGTTGGACATAAGGTATCCTGGACTTTTTTATAAATATTAATACCTTCTATAATAAATGTAGATCATTTCTTTATTCTACTCACCAAGACAAAACTTTTTTTTAAAAGGATTGAAGCTTTGGAAAAGTACTGCACTCGGTGTGTAGAGAGACTCAGAGACTATGTAGAAAACTAAATTATTAAGTTATCAATAGTCATTATATTTTCACTATTTACTAAATAATACTGTATTATATAAAATCGCCTGGGCAATACTATATTCTTTTTTGAAACATGTGTAAGATAATGGTAACTGTGGGTTATTCTTTAGATATATACAATCATATACTTTTTTATCGATATTTTTAAGGTAAACAATTCCGCAACATATCAATTTCACCTATCCTATGGTTTAGCAAGCATTTAGGATATAAGCTCATACAAATGCTTGTATCGACACCATATGACAAATCTTTGAATTTTTCGGCTTTTCTGTACGACAATATGTATGTACTAGGTAAACCCGTGACTTCGTCTCCGTGGAATGTTTTTTGGGTAGCATTTAGGCAAAAGGAATATTCCTGCCTAATCAAGTCTTTCGTGGTGAGTCAATAAACTAAAGCTACTTGTTATTTAAATGCAATTTATTTTCGAATTAATCTAAATATAAACGCTGAAATTACTAATTTTTGAATAACGTCTTTTGTATTTTTGCGGTTACAGCTTCGATATTATTGCTTAAAATACACCTTTTAGTTATTAAAATAAATCCGTTGTACTTTGTAATTAACTCGATATTTGTTGTTGCAAAACCTAATAACTCACTCGATGAACTTAATAAGCTAATGGTAAAAGCAATTCTGATTTCAGATTGCCTATGATTTCGCTTTTAGGTCACACCCTAATGACATTTCAATTATATTAATTTTTTAGAATATTATATAAAATTAACAAATTTCAGCTATTATGATATTACAAAGACACATTTCCATTGTTTAACTTAAGCTTGACAACTTTACAATTTCGAGCATGGCGAATTTAGAAAATTGAGTTTTCTAATTTGCCTGAGTCTTAGACTATTGTGCCATTTCTAGTTACCACTGCTAGAAAAAACGAGGCGTAATCAAAAGAAAATTACTTCTTCACATGCTAGCGCGCTAGTATCTTAGACTGTTTTATCACTTACCATCAGGTGAGATAACAGTCACATGTTATTCTTTCAGCAATGAAAAAAATGTCCGTTATAAGTGAAAAACGATGTGGACTGCTCTTATTGGAAAGGCTAATGCGAAGATTGTTTTAGACCCATACTTTGCACTCCCTCACCCACTCACTGACTCATTTTCTAACTCACTCATTCACAACTGGCCCACTCACTGACTCACTGACTTACAATCATGACTCTCCCATTCATGCGCTCAATCAGGATGAGATCTTTAAACTTTTTCATAATGANCCGTTTCAAAAAAATTTACCACGAGACTGGAGTGGGATAATATAAGGGATAATTTTTATATTTTGCTATAACAACTAGCTTAACAATGAGATGTATCGTACTTAACAATTTTTTTATGCAAAAGGCAAAAGAAATTTGATATGAATTCACAAAGTTAGAAATTAGATTTTGTTTGGTTCTTTTTCAGTCTTATCACGTTGATACAAGCTTTAATTTTTCAATATAGGTATGCATTTCGAATCAATTTTGAGATGAGACTGGTGTGAGGTAAGCTCTCTTTATATATTCGAAAATATTTGTAAAATATATTAGCTTTAATAAATAACTTTTCATATGAAGTGCAGACGACACAATTCAATTGTAATGCTTGTCAAATGTAGGAACCACCTGCATTCAAACAGTCTTTATTACTTTATAAATATACAAAATAATATTCATAAGTTATCTGTAATTGGAAAGTTTCGTTTAAGCTTCCGTAAATATTAATTAACGTCAGAAGTAATAAATGTGTATTTATTTTATTTATTTCAAACTTTATTGCACACAAACCAAGAAAAATACAAAAAGAACTTTCTTAAAGAGTAAGTTGCTTGCGCACTTAGCGCAAAAGCGGTCTTATCACTAAAGCGATCTCTTCCAGACAACCTTTGGTGAGAGGAATAGTAGACAGGAGCGGGAGGTGCAAGCAAGACAAAAACTAATGAACTTGATTTATGATAGTTATATACTAATTAAACAATACATATATATCCATATATATATATATAGATATATATATATATACAAGCTACGTGTCAGACATCAGCAGATAAATAATATTCTTAGCGAGCCAGATTGACGGATACGAAGAGGAAGGGAGTTCCATACTGCTATGAACTTGACAGTATAGTTCTTGTAGATTTGTGAGTGGCTATATTTATAAAAATAATAAAATAAAGTACAATTTAAAAAACAATTTAGATATACAACCATTACTAACTAATAATATCGATGTTGTAATACCTAATTGATATATGACAATAATTAATTGTACTCAAAGTAAATTGGTTAATTGATTCCCTAATGGTTTTAGAATGCGCCTTGTAATTATTGCTACTTACATAGTAATCACGAAGCTATGATGGTCTAATTTAGTAATAAATCCTATTTCTTCTAAAATAAAACACTTGACACAGAATTCTTTATCAGTTTAGTCGTTATTGAGTTTCCCAAGAACTAACAAATATTCAAATCTTTCATCTTTAAATACATACATACATAGCTTCACGCCTTATTCCCATAGGCGTAGGCAAAGACCACCTCCTTCCACTTGCCACGATCCGTGCATGTCTCCTTCGCTTCTGTAATTCTCATTAAGCCTTTCATACAAGTCCATCGGTTTAGAGTACTTTTGACCTGGCCCTTGTTTAAAATGTCCTGGATTTGGTCCAGGAACGTTCGCCATGATCTTCCCCTTCCAACGTTACCATTCACTCTTGACTCATAAATCCTTCTTGTCAGTCTCCTTTCTTTCATTATCTCTAAGTGCCCAAACCATCTAAGTATACCTATCTCAATTTTAGTCACTACATCTTCTTTTGTACCAAAACGTTCTCTTATCACACTATTTCTTACTTTGTCACTTAGTTTTAATTCACTCATACTTCTCAACGCTCTCATCTCTACCGCATTTATTTTACTTTTGTGATTCTTCTGCCATACCCAACTTTCACTACCATATATAAGTGTTGGCACCAACACTTCTGCATGCACAGCCAGTCTGGCCCTTTGAGACACCTTCTGGCTGTTCATAAAAGCGTTCATCTTTAAATTATAGTATTGAATATAAACGAAACAAAATTTATAACAGAAATTCTGTGACATACAAATTAACGTGTAGTTACGTCCCACTGTTAGACAGTGCCCCCCTCAGTTAAAGGGTTTTTGAAGATTGAAGATTAAATATACCACTCTGCTCTAAAACGGGTTGGCGTGCATAATGATGAAAGAAAATAAGGAAAGGTTTTTCATTTTGTATTATACTAGCAATGCCCCTCAGTTTCACACACGTATATAGATTATTTTTGTTAACATAAAAGTTTTGTTTCAATTAGTTTTTAATTACTTTAGGACAAATAAACAAATTTTAGAAGAATTGTGTTAACGAATAAAAACAGTTATTCTGGAATACATAGTCGTTTCTGCCTATATGTGTGTATGATGACATGTGAATAAACTAGTATACTGCGAAAAAAACGAATATGATCATCGCTATTCTATTATGTTATACTAGCTGTACCCGCGACTTCGCCTGCGTGGAATATTTTTTGGGTAGCATTTTCATTAATTTAGGCAAATTGTTTTACAAATAAGAATATAATAAATAGTATACTCGGCAAAAGGAATATTTCTACTAAATTTCAAGTCTCTACGCCCTATGGTTTCTGAGATATCTTGATGAGTTAATAAATATCTGGACAACTGCGAGTGCAAGAGTCTGTGGAACGCTGGCGCCATCTGTGTATCGGCGTGGGAGCAGAGTCAATAAGTGGCAGTCCGGCCCGTCGCTCGGCAGTGATGTGTAAATTGATATCGGGATCGGGATGAATGTGTAAATTTTTGTCGGGAACATTAAGTGATTGAACATTATAACTCGAGTTAATTAAAAAAGTGTTTGATTGCACCAACATAACCCACGAACGCCCACAGAATAGGAAATTAAATAATGGATCCCATTAATGACGATGTCGGCGGAGAACCCTACGCCCCTGTATTTTATGCTTCTCCGTTCTCTCTCTTATTCTCCGACATTGTACAGTCATATTCTTTAGATTCGTTATCTCTTTTGAATGATATGTGAAATTTTAATAATTTAAAAAGTATTTTACAGGTATTGAAGCGGTCTTTGATAAGTTAAGGATTAATATGAGGTATGACTTAATTGTTGTCGGCACTTTTACTAACTTTTAAAAAAGTAGTTATAGTGGCATAACTACAGCAGTTGGACATAAGGTATCCTGGACTTTTTTATAAATATTTATACCTTATATAATAATGTACAAAACATTTTTTTGTTCCACTCATCAAGACAAAAGTTTTTTTAAAGGGATTGAAGCCTATGAAAACTGCTGGACTCGGTGTGTAAAGAGACTCAGAAACTATGTAGAAAAATAAATTATTAAGTTATCAATAGTCATTATATTCTCACAATTTACTAAATATTACTGTATTTTTTAAAATAGCCTGGCCAATACCATATATTTTTTGGAATATGTGAAAGATAACGGTAACTGTGGCGTTTTCTTTAGATATATACAATCATATACTTTATTATCGTAATTTTTAAGATATATAATTCCGCAATATATAAATGTCACCTTTCTCATATGGTTTAACAAGCATTTGGGATATAAGCGCATAAAAATGTTTGTATCGACATCACATGGCAAATCTTTGAATTTTTCAGCTTTTCTGTACTATAATATGTATGTATTATGCATATAATCTTTCCATTTGAAGCACTCTATCTATATCTGAAAACTGTTGTAACCTCCATTGAATACTTTTAGAGATCCAAGCGAAGAGACTGAGGGAGTGCATTCACTTTATACTAGGTAAAGATTTGACGTTTATTATTATCGATTATCTAAACTAAAGCTACCTCCAACTCAAATGCAATTTATTTTCGAATTAATCTAAATATAAAGGAAATTACTGATTTTAAAACAACGTTTTTGTATTTTTGTGCTTTGCAGTGGTCACAGTTCCGATATTATTAATTACCTTTCAGTTATTTAAAAAAATGCCATTGTACTTTGTAATTTACTCGATATTTGTTTTTGCAAAACCTAATAACTCACTCGATGAACTTAATAAGCTAATCTGAAAAGCAATTCCGATTTCAGATTGCCTATGATTTCGCTTTTAGGTCACACACTAATGACATTTCAATTATATTATTTTTTTATAATATCTTGTAAAATTAACAAATTTCAGCTAATGTTGTTGTGCTTGACGGCTTTAATGGGTTCAATTTCGAGCATGGCGAATTTAGAAAATTGAGTTTTCTAATTTGCCTGAGTCTAGACTATTGGGAGACTTCAGTCACTACTAGAAAAAACGAGGCGTGATCAGAAGTAAATTACTTCTTCTCATGCTAGCGCGCTAGTATCTTAGACTGTTTTATCACTTACCATCAGGTGAGATAACAGTCACATGTTATTCTTTCAGCAATGAAAAAAATGTCCGTTATAAGTGAAAAACGATGTGGACTGCTCTTATTGGAAAGGCTAATGCGAAGATTGTTTTAGACCCATACTTTGCACTCCCTCACCCACTCACTGACTCATTTTCTAACTCACTCATTCACAACTGGCCCACTCACTGACTCACTGACTTACAATCATGACTCTCCCATTCATGCGCTCAATCAGGATGAGATCTTTAAACTTTTTCATAATGAATTATCAATTTAATTTTCATTTTGATGAAGTCATATTTGAAGTGAAGCTGCTTTTGGCGCATGAGAGTAAAATTTTTACGGAAAAATCACAAAGATGTGCAGCGTTTTTTACGCTAATACGTTTGAAGGTTAAGTAGTTTTATTATTTACAAACAACGTGTAGCAATTGATTTTCCACTCATCATTTAATACTCTATTAATCATACAATATAAAATAAAAGTGTTTCAAAAATTCTCTTATCTAAATTTTATATTTAAAAACAAAATTTAATTAATAATTTCTAATATTGACAAGAAACACGTAGCTTTTTTTATTTATAATTCGTCATTTGAGATTTCAATAAATTATTAGTATTAATTTTCGACACTTCTAATATATTAGTCATTAAATTTCTAACATATCTTCCCTTTTAACTTCCTAACATATCTCCCCTAAAGTTTTAGCTTTGTATAAATATAAACAAGATTTAAAAATGTACATGTACATGTACAAAACATGTACACACGAACTTTCAATTTTTTTTTAAATAATATAATTTGATGATGTTATCGTTTTATATGTATTCTTATGTTCATTTTCTTTTGGTATGTGTGAAAATGAAGCACAAGAAGTACAAGTGCATTTCTCGATAATCCTACAGGATAGGAAACTACGTTGGTAACAACGGTAGAATAGTATATCCATAAAAATCTTAGAATCAAGGAATAACTTTTAATATAAACCTTTTTGAACTTGAACTGCCTCATTGGTCTAGTGGTTAGCATGTTCGACTACAGACATGAGGTCCTGGGTTCGAGTCCCGGGTCGGGCCAATTCAAAAATCAATATTGAGTTTTCTATTAAGATTTTCTCAATATTTGCCCGAAGTTGGGAAGTTGGCGGTGTGATCCACCCCCGTGCCTCGGAGAGCACGTTAAGCCGTCGGTCCTGCGCCTGATCTCTCTCCGGTCGTGTCGGATTCCCGTCACATCGGACTATGAGAGTGAAGGAATAGAGAGTGCACTTGTGTACTAAGCCTGCCAATCCGCAGTGGAGCAGCGTGGTGGGTCTATGCTCTAAAAACCCTCGCTCCCCGGAGTGAGGAGGCCTGTGCCCAGCAGTGGGACGTTAATGGGCTGCTACTTACTTTACTTTTATAAACCTTTTTAACAAATTTCTTTGTAGAAATTTGATTTCAATAATCTTTAATAAAGTAACGTGGTAGTACGTAAAGTAAGTGAAATACTTCAAATACTTTATCGTTATTCATTGAATTAACCTAATTGAAAATTTATGTCGGTAAACAAGATTATGGAAGGCAAAGATTGTAGCCGTCGGCTTTAATTTAAAAATGGTTAATTCCTACTTTCGGCTGGGGAAAAAAGGTTTTCCGACTTATGAAACGTGATTAATAGAGATAATGAGACATTGTTAGATTACTCTTTTCAATTTGTATATAGAAATATAAATAAAAATATTGTTTACTTAAAAAAACTCCATAAATATTTACGAATTAATAATAGGTTCGTATAATTGATTCTACCGAAAAGACACCACCAATAATCTGGGAAGTTTACATAATATGATACTGAGCTTCTAAGTGTAACATTACAATGTGCTTTCGTTCGTTTCGTTTCGTTAAAAACTTTGAGTGAAAGATCACTGAAAGTGTGTCCTGGATACTTTTTATTTTATAGGTTTCTATTAATTCTAACATCAAAACATTGGTCTATATATATATATCAATATCATGATCAAGTAATACTTGCATCATCTGCTAATGAGCTACAGGAGATGGTAAATATTATAAATGAAGCTTTAATAAAATAAATGCGGTAGAGATGAGAGCTTTGAGAAGTATGACTGGATTGAAACTGTAGTGAAAGAGTAAGAAATAGCGTGATAAGAGAACGTTGTAGTATAAAAGAAGATATAGTTACTAAAATTGAGACAGGTATGCTTAGATGGTTTGGGCACGTAGAGAGAATGTAGGTTGACTGACTAAAAGGAGTTAGAAGGGGAAGACCAATACGAACGTTCCTGGTCCAAATCCAGGACATTTAAAATAATGGCTAGGTCAAGGGTACGCTAAACCGACGAACTTGTAAGAAAGGTTTAATGAGAATGGAAGAAGCGAAGGAGATATGCAAAGATCTTGCCAAGTGAAAGGTCCTGGTCTCTGCCTACCCCTATGGGAACGAGGAGAGATGCTATGTATGTATACTAAACATTTCAGAGTTGTCACCCAATTATCTATAGTCTAACATTATGCTAGCAAAGCATCAAAATCTAAGTAAAGCAGACTACGACAAAACAATATTGTGTACATTTTTATGTAAGAATGAAGACCCCTAGCAATAGTTTTGTACCATGCCGTACCTTTTCTGACGGTAAATCAACATTAAAAGTCAATTTTGTATAATAGCTCGATTTGGCGTAGATGTCTTTCGAAATTGCGCTCTCATGGATTGTTCGCATGTCTGAAGTTTGTATTCAAACAACGCACTCTATTTAACGACCATTTTGATTAGGGAAGTAATAACGTTCGTAGTAAAATTATAATTGCTAGCACAGTTGTTAGGAAAACGTAAGTACTTTAAGATACGCAATTAAATAATTGAGGATTATGTAATTTAGACCGTATATCAATAGGTCCTATGTATAATGCCAATGTGCTAATAAACAACTTTACAGCAGAAACTCTCCAAATTACAATTTGATGATGATGATGTATTTTACATACTTCAAATATTTGTAAACCGTTGCATATTTGGCAAGTATTTTTTTTGTGATATCTATGTTGATTACTAAAAATTTATATCATCTTACATACTTTTCTCAAGTAAAATAATCTTTCATCGCAATCAATTATTGAAATTTATACTACACATATACTTATCATCACGCCTCATTCCTATAGGGGTAGGCAGAGATCACGTCCTTCCACTTGCAACAATCCTCGCATATCTCCTTCGCTTCTTTCATTTTCATTAAACCTTTCAGAAAAATTCGTCTTTTTAGAGTACTCTAGACCTAGCCCTTATTTAAAATGTCCTGGATTTGGTCCATGAACGCTTGCCTTGGTTTTTCACTTCCAACTTTCCCAGACACTCTCGTCTTATTCACAATCCTTTTTGTCAGTCTCCTTCCATTCATTCTCTCTACGTGCCCAAACCATCCAAGCATACCTTTTCTCAATTTTAGTGACTTCTTCTTTTATACCACAATGTTCTCTACTAATAATTTATACTACTTATATACAAATAAAAACAGATATGTTAAATTATTCAATTTGTGTTAGTTTAAAGTATTAGTTATAAGTTATTTTAATATCATAAAAATAATAATTAAATATCATTTATTTCTTTCATTTCTTTTACTTTTAGTCTAATTTCATTTAACACTAGTTAAATTATGTACCGTTCAATGGGTATGTAAAGTATTGACATCCTTTAGCAGTTCGATATACACAATACATTTTTTCCTTATCAATTTTTCACATGAAAATTGTATACAATGTTACATTTCCCAACAGAAGCCATGTTACCGTTTAATCAACCTTGTACAATCACATTGAGGTAGCCCCTGGAGAGCTTTTATTTTTTAGGTCCGTAACAAATTTAATCAGCAGAGGAAAGTAATAAAATGAAGCGAGCAATCCAACTGCACTGGCCTAGATTAGCTGCCACGAAATTGTGCTGTGATTAATCATCACGGTCTATTGTAGACCAAAGTTGTATGAGGCCGCATGCATCTGTACATAATGCAACACTTATAAAGTTCACCAAACTAATCTATCATGCACTACGTCAAACTTTCGAGCAACGACTAAGTTATATAATATAACCGATCTTGGACAATGTTTAATTGGAAATCAGTTGCAGAAAATCTATATTAATATTACTGATGAAACTCTATCCATCTCATCATACTTTGATACTATCAGAATACAATCAGAAACTGTTTTAGGTCATACATTATTTATAAGTACGTAGAACTTGATGATTTTTGACGACCTCAAGTGAACATATGGCCTTAAAATACCACTCAAGGCTCAAACATTACATAGACATGACGTAATTATGACTTCATTTATGACCTTTATACAGTGTCATATTGAAATTCATCGCTGTGGCTTTGTACCTACATGAAATATGACTTCAGTACATTATAATTTTAATGACATCATGACCTCAATGTTTCGTACCAAGATGATAAATCAGATTCCATCGTACTATGATTAATAATCAGGTTTTATGACGTAAAAGTTACATAAGAATATAATCATGTTCTTAAATTACATGATCAACATTTAATTGTGACATGATACTGATGAAATCAAATAAAAAAATAGATTTTACTATGATTTTTCAGATTTTTTATAGCTGACATATTTGACGTGATCACAACTTTCTACACAGCATCGTACCGGCTTCTCACCAGGCTAGACTCAGATAAATTAGAAAATGCTATTCCCAAAATTCACTCTAACAGGGATTGAACACGAGACCTCTGCTAGTAAAGCGATTACTTGCACCATTGAATATTTCAGCTATTTTCACAGCATTATGTCATGCGGTATTTTACTTTGGGGTAATGCTGCTGATATAGATGCAATATTTGTGCTGCAGAAAAGGGCCGTTCGTGCGATTTACAATATGGGTCCAAGAGAGTCGCTAAGAAACAAATTCAAGGCAGTTAACATAATGACAGTTCACTGCGTATATATATTAGAAAACTTGTTGTACGTACATAAAAACATTGACTCTTTTAATAAAAAGAGTGAATGTACATCATATAACTTACGAAACCAAAACAAACTTGTTATAAATTCTAGTAGGCTGCATAAGATTAACAACTCATTTAAGGGTAACTGTATACGTTTCCATAATAAACTCCCACAAGACGTTTTAGAAAAGTCAATTAATAAATTCAAAGTCTTTGTTGAAAGAAAGTTGATGAAAAAATCGTATTATAAGTTGCAAGAGTACTTAGACGATAGAAACACGTGGGAGTGAACAAACTGCTCTAATTTGAATTGAAATATAGTAAACTAATTTGATATNAGGGCGCGAAGGAACCCTCGTTACTTTAGATTTTAAGTCGTTCTGGAGTATCATCATCAGACGTACTTTAGAATTAGAGTGTGGAAAAGAAAAAAAAATTATTTGACGATTCAAAAGCGCTGTGATATGCCTACTTGAATAAAGATATTTTGATTTGATTTGATTTGATTTGGACCTATGAGGCAAATGATGATGAGTCAAACGAAAAGCACTCTTACAAAAAACCCGACCATTACTTTTCGAGGTTTTCTTTTTTTATAAACCACGAAACTAAAGAAAGATAAAGAACTGAATTAAGTTATTTTAAGTTTAACGCATGCACGTACAAAAATTGTGATTTAAAAACAAACAATATCTATTTCCTTAAAATATTTTATAAATACTCTAATAGTACTGATCATGACATTCTAATTACGATAACACTATAATTTGTTAATGTGATCACGTGACATATTGTCATGAAACTTCTCAGGCCCAAGTGTCAACTAAACTAGAAAGTCAACACTTCTATAAAATACCATAACAGAATCTACACTATTATTTTTACATGTTTATTAAAGGCCACGAAGAAAACTTAAAGTTTTCAACTGTGAATATGCTGTCAGCAATGTCATGCCGCCAAGCGGACGAGTGTTCCAGTACAATGCCGAGTGGGCGCTCAAAATAGATATTGCATTTACCTTTTAACGGCTTTTACCGGGTTAACGGGTTTTCAATTGGGATCACATTTAAGTGTTAACCTGCAAACAATGGAAAAATATTTCCCCTTTGTATTCCGAACTCAACTGTTTCAATAACGATGTCGTCTTTGTAACATGGAAGTATTGCAGTAAAAACTGACTCATAAAGGCTTTTCACTGCCTCATTGGTCTAGTGGTTAGGTTTTTTCACTACAGATATGAGGTCCTGGGGTGAAGTCACGGATCGGGCCAATTCAACAACGATTGATGTTTAGGTTTCTATTAAGATTTTCCCGAAGTAGGGAAGCTGGCGGTATCTCCAACACCGTGCTTCCGAGAGCAAGTTAACCCATCAGTCCTGCACCTGACCTCTCTCCAGTAGTGTCGGATTCCCATCACATCGGACTATGAGAGTGAAGGAATAGAAAGTGCACTTGTGTACTATGCCTGCTAAAGTGGTGGTGGTCGCAGTGGAGCAGCGTGGTGGATCTATGCTCTGAAAACCCTCCCTTATATGATTCAGGAGGTCTATGCCCAGTCGTGGGTCGTTAATGGGCTGCTACTTACCTAAAGGCTTTACATTTAACCAGTTTCTCAAATAGAAAGGTTAACATGCCAGTTGTCTTATATATAAAGCGTCCCCCACTATGTTTGTGAAATGTTTAATAACATGTTAATAAAATGTTTAACCCTTAGTTATTGCAAATAAAGTAAAATAGAGGGATTTTGTGAAGTGAAACTTCGTCGCTTATGTGTAACGTCAGGTAATTGTGTGTATGTATGTCTGTAGTGTCTTTACTGGAGCATATACCCACCACACTGCTCCATTGCGAGTTAGCTGGCATATAACACAAGTTCACTCTCTATTTCTCCACTCTCATAGTCCAATGTGTCGGTAATCCGACACGACCGGAGAGAGATGAAGCGCAGGACCGATGGCCTAACGTGCTCTCCAAGGCATGGAGGTGGAGCGAATATCCACCTACACAATTACAAATATTGAGAAAAGCTTAATAGGAAATTCAATATGGATTTTTGAAGTCGCTTGACCGGGAACTCGAACCCAAGGCGTTATATCTGTATCTTAACATGACCAATAGACCAATGAGACAGTCAATTAGATAGTACTGGAGGTGGAAAGCGAATGTTGAAGGAAATAAGCAAATCGTTTTGTCAAGCTTTTAAGTTACAAAGTTCCAATTATAGAGGTAAATATCGAACAATTCGAAGAAATCCTACTTTTTTAAGGTTCAAAAATTCAAGGTAACAGAGGTAATTCAATCAGCGTCAGCACCTTATTATAATTAGTCCAGCACCTTATTGTAATTATAACGAAGGTTTATTACAAATCCATGGCCCATTTATCCATGTTTCGCTGTATTTTATAGTTCTTTACTGTATTTCTTTTAAGCGAGGCCCTTTTCAAATACTCCATTGTTTTGATTTTTGCTCAAGTTGGTTAATCACGCGAAACTTTTCTGTTTACAGTTTTGTATTTGAATGAGCGTGAAACGATAAACACTTGTTTCTTTTGAAAGCGATTACCCTTAACTATGCAATTTTTGTTTTTACAAACATTACAAAACATTATCTCGAACTATAACTAGCTAACCTACTAAACTAGGACTTCAATTACACACCCTATTTGATGCTTAAGTAACTTATTTGACACTAGATTTCATAATTAACGAGTTGTAGGGTTCAAAAGAGTACAATACTCATATTTTTCTTCATTATAAATTAAAGTAAAACCTATCCTATATCCTAAGCGACCCAGCATCTTAAAATATTTTTGTAAGATAAAATGTATATAGTGAGTTATCCTTAAAAGATAGATACCATCCTAGACTTTTTTTGTCCACCTATAAAAGAGTAATATCTTACCATGCATTCTTTTGTTATATTTCTAAAGGATTAGGCGTATTTGCTGAAAGCAATCAGGCGACCTGACTATTTCGACATTTTCAACAATTATAGTTATATATCTACCAATTTACATATATTATTATATATATACTAATTGTAACCTTTATAATGAATCTCCATATTGTAGAAAACCGCATGAAGTTTTGATTTTAATACAAGAAAACAGACAAACCTTGCGATGCACTTAATTAAATAAAATGTACCGATCAATCAAAAATCAATGTCATTAATGTTAAGAGAGATGAATTTTACCCTTAATCATCTGACCCTTGTATTTTATTATTACGATAAGGAATTCTTTACTTTATTTTATAGATGGAATCCTTACTAATGTTTCTTGCGTAGGCGAATAATTAATTTCGCCTACGCAAAACAAGAACATTAGTTTCATCTATCTAACTGTTTAATCTCGCGGATCATCGCTCTACTTCATCTCATGCAAATAAATTATGGAGATATTAGTTTCCTATGTTGAATAAGATCTTACTCAGATTGATATTACTACAGTTTAATGTTAGACGCCTTTATAAAACTTAGAAGCTGGTGTTTGCGACTTCTTTTACGTATCAACGACAAACGTTGTTAGATATTAAACAATGGATATTACAACGCTTAATACATACAAAGTAAACAAATAACAACTTGTTTCATTACGCTTCTCAAAAGATATTTAAGTTCACTAGATTATCAAAAATCTTAAACAACACTCAATTATTCCCTTCTTTGCAACATTTTTTCACTTCTATTGGTTGTAATGTTTATCTAACTTCGAGGCAATTTTCGTCAGGGAAAGTGGAGGGAGGAGAGGAGGAATGGCTTCCTTCTGCGAGATTATTATTTCACTGAAGAAGGTATACGAGAGGCAGATCGCGGCAGATGTGGACGCTTCTCTTCTCAGACACAGTTTATCGGTAGTTATGAAGGGTAGTTTTACGCTTCTGCTGCCTCCATCCTAAGTTTCCGAGTAGTAATCATGCGAAGGGCTAAGGTAGGTTTAGAGGCCCGTAGGATCAAAATCCTAGCCGAAAGGGATCTAATCACAAAATGAAGGGCGGATCCCAAGTACCCTATAGTGGGTGTGGGTAAAGAGAAAGCGTTCCACTCTCTGCTGGAACAGTGTTTGACCAGAAGACATGGAATACTCTCGTACATACTGGTGCAGGTGTATACTCACCGGGTATGAATATTTCGGGAAGTATCTCCATCATATTGTTGGTCGGGAGGAATCGCCCATTTGCCATGAGTGTGGTGAGCTCGTCGATACGGCGCACTATCTCATCGCACTGTGGTAGGATGCCCGCCCTGTAGATCTCAGCGGCATCTCCTGATATCGTTGATTGGGAGAGACCTCTAGCTGCCCAGCATAGCACATGCAATGGTCGCCAGCGGAGCAGCGTGGACAGCTGTAGCCTTCTTCTGTGAGCGGTTCGTCTCGCTTAAGGAGGCACTTAAGAAGGAGCGGGAGATTGCTCCTGACGACCCTGTTATCCGTCACCGAAGGTTGGGCGCTAGAAGACGCGGTTTTGCGTGTCTTCTTCCACAACCTTGGACTCCGAATTGGCTTTGGCATCCAAGACACTATATTGGATTGCGCAAGCGAGCCCCTGGTGTCTCTTCTTAGGATGACGAGGGTACGCTGGGTTTTAGTGGGTATTCTGTCTCATCAGTGAGTCCCACACTCCCGACTTTTTTTTGATCGGGGTGCGTGAAATTAATTTTTCAGCGAAAAATAAGGTTAGGTTTGATCCACCAATCATCTGGTGCTACACTTAAAGATTAGGCTGGTATTGTTGGTTTAAGTGGATATTTTGGCTTGCCAGCGAGTTCCACACTTACGATTAGATTTAATCTGACTAGAGTGTGTAAAGGCATTTTCTATCATATAAAGGTCTATCCAACCATAAAATAATGCTTCAAGTCGAAACATTAGTTCCTGAGATACGGAAATCTTAAACAAGAACAAACATCCGGTATATTTTCGGTTAAGAAATGTCAATATACACGGCGAATGGAACAATGGCGCTGTAGTCCCCTACTTCTCTTTGAAGACGGTGTTTTTGCCGCCCGCTGCGTTGGCAAGTCATTAATCACAAAACAACTCAGGGCAACATTAGCTTTTAGAACTTACCATTATATCTATCCCAGATTTCCTAAACGTAATTTATCTTACTAATTTCTGTAAATAAAGTTCAACGAAAATATTATTGTGAGGAGCTAATGCTTTTGCTAATAAATAACGACGGCCTCGATGGCACAATGGTGCAAGTTAAATCAAAATTAAAATATTTCGTCAGTAGTCTGTTAGTTGGTAACAAATCTACCACCGGTTCAGAAAGTTGAATCCGCTGAGAACCGGCGAGAAACTCAACGGTTACTCTTCTAAAGATATGTATGCTACAAGGTGTATACTTCTGTGAGCAACTGGAATCAAGTCCCAACGTTTCTATCGCTTAAATAATCTTTAACATTATAATATGCCCTTTGTAAAAGGATGTTTTTGACATATTTCTTAAAATTATGTGGAGGCAAATCTAAAACTGATTGAGGTATCTTATTAAAAATGCGTGTGCTCAAAGTGACAAATGAATATTGTGACGGTACTTTGAAAACTGATGTTTCTACAAATTTGTCTGTTAGAAAGGCACGAGATCTTAATTGATATCATTTCTCTGTGTGTGGGTGGACCGATCTTGATGATTTTTTTTTTATATGAAAGGTGGTGCTCGTCATAGGGTCCCAAAAAATCCAGTTCTGACGACGGCATCCATGAGAATACCGGATAGGTCTTAAATTTGCATTAAGCATGTGCGCGGCAAATGGATGAATAATTCAAGATCACGCCAACCGATTTCGATGATTCTTTTTTGTTAGAAAGGGACGTTTTGTATCTGACGATGGGATCCATCACAAGAACTCTTCAATTTTTTCATGCTTACTTCAAGCCAAGAAAAATATATAGAAATTCGTTTCAAAGAAGTTATTAGCTAAGCCTGTATTCGAAATTATATAGACGGTTAGGAGTATTATGTACTTATGTAATTTTTTTTTAATTTAGGCTGCAAATGTAGTATTAATGAACGTCATAAACAGAATTTATAAAAAACCTCCACTTTTTGTTTAAAATTTGGAGTTAAAGATTACAATAATGAAATAAAAAACACGTAAATATATTATTGGCGCAGTTCTCATCATATATTCTGTTGTTTATATATTAAATAAATATACGAGTATATATATATATATACATACATTCGTTATATATTTTTAACGAAAAGAAATACTTTCAAGTCTTATTGAAGGGTTATTCTTTAGGGTAATTTTTTTACGGATGAAACGCGCGATTAGCGTCACGAAGATGTGCAGCGTTTTTATGCTAATTCGTTTGAAGGTTAGTTTTAATATTTATGAATAACATGTGGCATTTTAATTTGCATCATCTGATATACTCTTTTTCATAAAATATAAAATATAAATATTTCATAAATTCTCTTTTCTGAATTTAAATTTCAAAAACAAAATTTTATTAATAATTTCTAATATTGACAACAAACATATGGCATTTTTATTTACAGTGCGTTATATAAAATTTCAATAAATTATTTGTATTAATTTTCGACACTCTTAATATTTTAATGACAATACAATTCATTGAATTTCTAAAAGTCTTTTCTCTCAAAATCAAAAATTCAGATTTTTATAAATATGAATAAGACTTAAAAATTAGTTTGCCAAAGAAGTTTTACTTCTGACATGTATACTTTATACATACGCACTTTTAATTTTTTTTTATAGCCTTTTACCTAATGTATAAAAGTAACTGGATAAGTAGGTTCATATATCAACACTATTTTTAATTGCTCAAAAAATATACACAATACGTGTTAATTATTTTATCTATATGACAACTACATAGGTTGTAAATAACTCCAAAAGATGGACTTTCACCTTTTACCTTACCACCAATATTGGAGACCAAAAGTTTCACTTTTGAGATGTGTACTTTGTATGCAGGCATTCGCATTTATATTCGTAGAGTAACATGCATTCGCATTTATATTATTAACTAGTTATTCGATGCGAATTACACTGTATTTCGAATTACCCGTGTAACAGGCTAATTCGAAATACCTAGTAGTTTAACTTTCTTCTTATCCCATCAGATATCTGTCAAGTCGCGTCAAAATCAGTACAAATGTTTCAGAGATTAACCGCAACAAATAGACGGATAGACAACTATTTCCAAAAATAATTAATCGATATAAGTACCGTATATAGGAAGCCACGACGTAAGTGAAACAGCCGATGCAAGCCATGAGCGCCGCCATATAGGCCTTAGCGGCACTGTCGAGCGTCTTAGCCCCAGTTATAATGCGACCTGTGATAAATGGACGAAATAGCTTAAGTGAAAAATGGAAAAAGTTTCACTTTAAAAGAAAAAAAATCATATATACAACTACTATGTACAGCTGGTGTCAAAATGGTAAGGGTTTATATCGGAAGGCCGCCTTTCTATTAAATGCAAACGGAGAGGATTTCTAGTCATTGAGATGAGGCAGGAACAGACTGGCAACAGCTGTTGAGGGTGATAATTTGTTCAATATGAAATCCGTGTGAAGTTTTGAACATAACATAAAACCCTAGAAATCATTGCTTTTAAAACATTACTGTTTTGGGATACAAATACCCTCTTTATTTCATTGAATCGAAATATTTTTTCTTTAAATGGTCTGAGAACGATCTTATTAATCGTCGTTAGTATATCCATTGGTAAAAAATCTACTACCGCATGAAACTGGCAAGAAACTCAGAATCAGAATAACTCTTCAACCCCTTTCTATTAGCTGTATGTATGTAAAACGACTAATTTGAACGAGTGGATTTGGTACAAGCTTCGCAAACTTGTCAAAGGTATATTCTCGTCAGTAGTTTAATTACTTTACCTACTCGGCTATCACCGTTTCACACATAATATGCCTTACGACAGCAATGCAGCAACAAACACAAGGTCATTGCCATTTGATGACAGACAGTTATAAATTCTGCTACAAACCGCACCCTTACTATAAGCCGTTAAGGAGTTCCGTTGATTATCATATTTGACTACAACAATCACTTGACCATACCAACGTTACGGTAGGTGATTCAAATATTCGGATAGCCTATAAAAGATTCTGCCAAATATCGTTAATTTGCTCCTATGAATTGAAGAGTTTCGTAACTTTGCCATGGATCCCATGATCAAAACTTAACCAAATTTTCATCAAACAAACTTTTATGTATATCCTTGCCAATAAAAATGAATCTTCGAAATCGGTTGGCGTGATCTCGAGTTATTCGTCCATTTGTCGCGCACATGCTTAATGCAATTTTAAGACTTATACGGTTTTCTCAGGGATGCCATTGTCAGAATTGGACTAAAAAAATAGAACGCCAAGAAAGACATCATCTTTCTTATAAAACAAAATCATCAAGATCGGTTTACCCAGTCGAAAGATATGAAGGAACAAACATGAAAAAAATAGAGACACGAATAACCTACTCCTTTTTTTGAAGTCTATTAAAAGTAACAAAGCTTTCTTTAACATATTACTATCCTAAAACGTGTTATCTCTTACTAACAAATCAAATTACAATTAAAAACGAATCTCTACCGAATAAAACATCAAAAATATTCTTACTCCCCATAATTCATTTATCGTTCAGTTTTATTCGAATATGGCACGTAACACAGGATTAAGTGAATTTATTCCAATAAAGAGAATCTGAATTTAAAATTCGTTTTTTTTTTATTTTCATATGAAAAAGAAACGATGTAAATTTTTTGTCTCAATAGGAATAAATTTTTGCTGAATATGATAAAACATTTAGTTTTAAAATGTGCTATCCAATATGATCAGTTTTGGCTTCAATATGTCGTGCAATTTCTTCATTTAACAATTATATCATTTGTAAATTTTTCGTCGATTATTAATAATTGTCAACCCTCTTTAGACATATTATGAAAAAATAGGATATGAAAACATTTTAAAATGAATGACAAGATTCTATGCTTTCTTTCAACCTATCAGTGCCTCAGGGTCAAAAAATTGGAGTTTTACCTATTTAAACTGGATAAATCAACAGTATAGTCATTTTCCTCGTGTTGTGAAGGTGAACCAGCAAAGTACAAACTTTTTTTCCCTCTAGGAAATGCTTTTATGCAGCCCTGCCACGAGGCAGGGAGTTTGGGACTCGCCAGAGCCAGAATTCACACTAAAACCCAGCAACACCCTCTAATGAGGGTTGAAAGCCTTTGAAACCTCCAACGTTTTCAATGGCTCCCTTGCGCATTAGCCCTGACACTCCTGCAAGTATCCGACAAAAAATGTTCAAGGACACAAGAGGCGTTCGTAAAGACGCCTCCTGCCGCCCATCCTCCTGCTCCGAAGGGTAGCTCGCTCCATTGCCTCCTTCAATCAGATGAGGGCGTCGTAGAAAGGAGCAACTGCAATACATCCAATTTCACTGTCAAGTGTGGCGCCTATTATACTTTGAATTCGAATCCGCTCTGACCAGGGACACCAGAGGATATTGCTGTGGTCCCCAAAGTCCAATCTGCTTTTGATCCTTTAATAGAGTTTCGATGTGGCAAGATAAATCAGTTTAAAATCTCTATATAGAGCTATTGAGGGTATGAAGATGATGATAATTGAAACGGCCGAAATTGCTTTAATTGAGACGGTAGATAGATATTCTTTTGCAGCTCTGGCCATCATGCCCTGATGCTCTTTTCTAAAATCATTTCACATTTGCCTCTTGAATTGAGACTTTAGCTAATCTAAACCAAACTAACTCAACCAAAATGAAGAGATTTGGAAGAGCCTCTCAGACAAGTCGATCAGCATTAGTCCTAAGCAAACTGGAATATTTGCAATGATCCCAATAGTAGGTCCAATGCGTAAATATGTCTTAGATTCCAAATATCCGGCCCTTATCTATCTTTCTAGGGTTTTCGCAAAGATTCGCCGAATCCTATTATCTTCATCTTTATACATAAAAATCCTGTATTGTATGCAACTGCTCACGTATTGTAGATATTCGATATGTATTACTTTGTCCTGTATAAAAAAGTGTGTTTATGGAACCAATTGACTGTTGATTTGTATTTTTTTTTTATTTAAATAGGTGGACGTACATTTTATTAATTTCAATCATATTATTCTTTGTTTTTATACGACTGTTGGAGTGATAAGCATTTTATATGCAATATGCATTTTATTTTGTGGGTATTTAAAGAGACTGAACTATCATGCCCGGTTAGGTATATAAAGATCGTTATTGCTATGAATATCACTGTTTTGCTATAATTCGCTATTTAATATAATATTAGGGTTAATATTTAATACAAAATCGTAACTGTATACGACATGACATAACTTGATACTTAGATAAGTTTTGAATATATATTTTTAATCTTAAGAATTTTTTACACAGTAGATTTTGAAAATAAAATTTTTACGTAAACTGGTAAACTATTATTACCTTTACCTATCATTTTGAACCGATCATTCCAAATCATCCTGTATATGTTGAATATTATTTAATCATTTGATCGAAACAAAATTATATCGTCTCATTAAGTTTCTGAACTGAACCTTTAAGCCGGATTCAACTGGGGTTACCAGAGCAGACTGCATCAGTCACCACCTGACCCCCACCCCACCTTGGTACAACCAAGGAGTTCCACACTGCCGGGTAGCGAAATAAAGATCTTTATTCACAAAAAATGTGGCGTTTACATTAAATAGGACAAAAGTTTAAAAAAAATATATATGTCGGAGTGCAAGAGTCTGTGGATCGCTGGTCCGTGTGTAATAGTCTGTGGAACGCTGGCGCCATCTTTGTGTTGGTGTGGGGGCAGAGTCAATAAGTGGCGGTCCGACCCGTCTCTCGGGAGTTCTCGAGCGGCGGTCGGCCAGAGTGGTCGACTATTGAAACTGTCGCGTTCCTAGCTATTATTGTTAATGAATTTGTGTAAATTGATATCGGGAACATTAAGTGATTGAACATTATAATCCGAGTTAATTAATAAAGTGTTTGATTACACCAACATTACCCACGAACGCCCACAGAATAAGAAATTAAATAATGGATCCAATTAATAACGATGTCGGCAGGCATAGTACACAAGTGCAATCTCTTTTCCTTCACTCTCATAGTCCGATGTGACGGGAATCCGACACGACCGGAGAAGTGTCAGGCGCGGGACCGACAGCTTAACGAGCTCTCCGAGGCACGGGGGTGGAGAACACCGCCAACTTCCCAACTTCGGGCAAATATAGAGAAAATCTTAATAGAAAACTCAATGTCGATTTTGAAGTGGCCCGACCCGGGACTCGAACCCAGGACCTCATGTCTGTAGTCGAACATGCTAACCACTAGACCAATGAGGCAGTTTATACTAACCACTAGGCCGAGGGATTATGAGGTTTAAAATGCCTAATTCTCTGTATTCAGTGTCACCTTTATTTCATTTAGCGTGCTTAACACATTCCCCATCGAAAATATAATTTACATTTTCATCATATTCAGGATAAAGTAATAAAAACCAATGTTCACGCAAATATAGCAATCTCCGCCTGAAACAGAACGGACCCCGGCATAACTTTTTCTAAACATTATTATCGTCGAGAGCGCTACTTAATATTCTATAAATAAAGCCACAATTTAAAGGCAGGAGTCGCTTTAAATATTAATTACCATCCCCTTTGTTTCACAAACCATCTCTTAAGTTTCAATCAAAATATTATGAATCTTCACCAATGAAGACTCTGTATTTGCATACTGTAACTAGGCAAACAATTCATTATGAATATGAAAATGATTCATTATAATATAATTACAAATTTAATTACCTTCTATAACTTTTTTATTTAGATTTGTTTTACAAATGTGATAACGTTTTCATGATTGTTTATATTGTCACTGGGCTTTGTGATAAGTGCGAGAGAGATTATGCAATTTAACCTGATAAAATATTTTTCTCAAAAGCGTCTTCAGGGCTTCTGTGGCTTGGGGGCACATTATCTGAATGTCTGTCGGTGTTTTTTTTTCTAATGCAGTAAACTTTCCCGCCCCCGCACGTTTTTACGTCGATTGCCCCGCGAGATAGACGACACTACAGTGGCTCTTGGGACTTAAATGTTCATGAAAGACTACCAAATGTTATGATTTCTATGTTTGCTAATAGTTAAACTACATAATGTTATCTTTTATTTATTAAATTAAGACTGATGTAGCGTCATGTTGCGATAAACTTTGTGATAGTCAAAAAAGTCCGTCTTGTATTTATAAGCTCATATCTTGAAAAATTAAAACTTACTAATAAACACTAACGCTTCATAAAACACCACAAACAACTTAACGACCTACGACGCGACACACGCATCGTTAGTAACGGTCACTTTGTAACTAAATTACTTTTTGTTTTTCTATGGTCTGGTGTTATCTCTAAGTATATTTTGTTACGACAGTTACTGAGAAGCGAAATAAATAATACACATTATGGTTTTAAAATAAAAGAGATGCTTATATTACCGATTGCCCGAATTGAGTCATACCATAGTACTAAACGGTTTTAATAAATTATAAAAGTCAGTTTAGGCGTTTATCGTCTCTGCATTTATGGGAGATAAGGTTTTTAGGGCACACACCCACCACACTACTCCACTGCAAGTTGTCACAATTAAAATGTAGATTTCTAGACGGTATTTATCTTCATTGAAAAGCATAAAGAGAACTTAGATTTAAAACCATGAATCTAAACAAGAATTCACGTGTCTAATTATCTCCTTATATATGTATGGCTCTTATATGAATGTGTTTTCTACGAGAAAGTCGAAACTTTACAAATATTTTATAACCATGTAAAGAAATGTACGGTTTTGATAATTAAGTAATATTGTATATAACTTTTAATCTTCAATAAACTTAATTGTGGAATATAATTATTCCTTTGAATCCAAGGTAATTACGTGTTTAATTGGCAAGTCATAATTAATTAGTTATTACGGAATTACCAGACCGGAGGCGGCCTACTGAAACAAGTTTCCGTCGAATAAATCCTTTAGTAATGCCAGAGAATCGGATTTTGTGGAAAATTGTAACCATTTTATATTAACAATGTTAATACTCGTTAATTTGTAAACATATGTTTACAATTAATAAAGATGCTTGACTGCCTCATCTTAAACTTAAAATTACTGTAAATAGCTAGACATGTTTATGAAATTTGGAGCGGTTTTTCTAACGTTAAGACTTGATGATATAATCTAAGATAAAAGCGCTCTAAACGCGCAATATTCAATTTATGGTTTCTACACAGCATCATTTTTGCTGACAGGGTGGTAACTGTTGAGTTCAAGAAACGAAATAATGCAATTTCTTAAACTGATCTCGAGTTGACGACCTCGTTGTCGCAGATGTCCCGTGTTTGATCCCCGGTAAAGCAAATTTAGGAAATAAAATTTTCAAATTTGTCTGAGTCTGCACTGGTGTCTTTGGCCTCGGCTAGTTACCACCCTACCAGCAAAGGCATACCGCCAAACAGAGAGATTTATGTTCCGACGCGATGCTGTGTAGAAACCATAAAGGGTAAATTGTCTCTTACATCATTAGGACGTTTCCATCTTAGACTGAATCATCACTTCCTTTCAGCCGTAGCCACAGTTAAGCGATGACCTGTCAGTAATAAAAAAACAGCCTTATATTGTCGTTTCTACTTCCTTTCTATTCTTTATTCAAGTAGGCTTAAAAGCACTTTTGAACCGTCAGTAGTCTGTCCGTTGGTAATAAATCTACCACCGGCAAGAAATACAGTTAAACACTTACTTTAAATACAGTTTTTGTACCAAACATCTTTGTCGCTTAAATAATCTTCAATATTATTATATGCTTTTTGTAATAGGAGGTTGTAAACATATTTTTTTTAAACTATGTGGAGAGAAACCCGGCAGCAATCCGGGTATCTTAATAAAAATACGTATGTTCAACCTGACAAATTATTTCTGAACCCTCTTCTCTCTAATATAAGTTTGATTTTATTTCTTGTAATAAAATTGTGTTTTGCTCCTTTTGCTGCATAAATTAATATTATCACGGTTATATAAAATGTTATTCAATACATAGAAATAAGCATTTGTTATTATTAAACAGGAAATCTTTAGAAGAAAAATAAATAAACACATATTTCAGCCATTGCTACATTTCTTTCGTGTAAAATAGATGCGAGAAATTTCATTGAAATTTATACGTAGCTTGATTTCTCATTCACAAAATTTATGGTTCTTCTCTTAGGCTTCATTTTCAGTTTTTACAGGTTTAGTCATCAGAAGTTTGTGCAAAGTTATCATAAAATCTAACTCTGATAGATTGTAATGATTATGATAAAAAACTATCGGTTCGTAGTGCGCTCTTCACAGGGATCGGAAACCCTTTAAAATATAATAAAACAATAAAATTGTTTGATTTTAATCCACGGGACGTTAGTGAAAACTTAATCAAGGCGAGCTAAATAATACTAATAATAAAGCTATTTTCTATTTTATTTACAATATATAAGCAATATTTTGATCGATGGGGGAAAAGTGGAAGATGTGAAAAAATTTGTATTCTTGGGATGTAAATTTACAAAAGATAGAACATGTGAAAGTGATATTGAAAGGAGAGTGATTGCAGGGAATATGGTAAATGGTGCCCTGCGCGTCTTTATGATAAGCCAGATAGTGTCTCAAAGGGCCAGACTGGCTGTGCATGCAGGAGTGTTGGAGCCAACACTTATGTATGGTAGTGAAAGTTGGGTATGGCAGAAGAATCACAAAAGTAATATAAATGCGGTAGAAATTAGAGTGTTGAGAAGTATGACTAGATTAAAACTGAGTGACAGAGTAAGAAATAGTGCGATAAAAGAACGTTGTGGTATAAAAGAAGATGTAGTGACTAAAATTGAAAAAGGTATGCTTAGATGGTTTGGGCACGTAGAGAGAATGAATGAAAGGAGACAGACAAAAAACATTTATGAGTCAAGAGCGAATGGGAAAGTTGGAAGGGGAAGATCAAGGCGAACGTTCGGACGACCGAACGAACCGAACGGACCGAATCCAGGATATTTTAAATAATGACCAGGTCAAGACTAGTCTAAACCGATGAACGTGCATGAAAGGTTTAATAAGAATGAAAAAGGCAAAGGTGATATGCAATGTATATGGCAATTGGAAGGACGTGGACTCTGCCTTCGCCTATGGGAATAAAGCGTGATGCGTAACGAGTGTTACATAGCGAAGCGTGACGGCTCATTCTCTTAAATACCAACAAAATAAATTAATAAAATTTGTTATATGTAAAAGCCCACTTGATGGATTTTTAAATAAGCTTTCTGTGTCAGATTAATAACCCTACAAATGGAATTTGGGTATGACCAGCACGAAGGTAACATAATTAATTGATATTGATGACAATATAATCCCCTCCGGACCTTGGATGGCACGCAATTTAGCTGTTTATGTTATGTATGTCAACACTTATAGTAATTGATTTACTGTATTGAACATCTCAAGTGATATAGCCTAAAGCACTTAGACTATAAAGGATTGTCTATTGAACAATTCGAATTTGCATTAAACCTAGATATTAATGGTCAATGATGTTTACTCTAATGAAACACTTTAATTATGAAGTCGTGCAGCATTTTCCTTATCTGCTAACTCGTTAGGTAGTTTTAATATTTACAAATAACATGTGGCATTTAATTTGCCACGGGTCGTTTAATAATTTTATGTTTTTCTTTTTATTTTTCTAAATTTCAATTTCAAAAACAAAATTTCTATAATTTACTAAAAACACGTGGCAATTGTATTTCCAATTCGTCATTTGAGATTTCAATAAATTGTTTGTATTAATTTTCGACACTTTTAATATATTAATGACAATGAAATTAACTAAATTCCTAACGTATCTTCCCTTTTCCCTCCCTCTTAGTCTCAGAAATCAAGTTTTAGATTTGTATAAATATAAACAAGTCTCCGAACAGTGCGTGTTGCCAGTGATGACCTACGGTTCTGAGACGTGATCGCTGACTATGGGCCTCATGCGGAAGCTCTGGGTCACTCAGCGTGCGATGGAGGGGACTATGCTCGGAGGTTCTCTACGTGATCGAATTAGAAATTAAGAGATCCGTAGTAGAACCAGAGTCACCGACATAGTTCTACGAATCGCGAACCTGAAGTGGCAATGGGCGGGGCACATAGTGCGTGCTGGAGTGGCGACCCCGCACCGGACGGCGCAGTGTAGGTAGACCCCCCACAAGATGGACCGATGATATACAGAGGGTCGCCGGTAGCCGCTGGAGCCAGGCGGCGCAAGATCGGGCCTTGTGGATGTCATTACGCGAGATCTATGTCCAGCAGTGGACGTCCATCGGTTGAAGGCGACGACGACGATAAATATACACAAGTATAAAAATTAATTTGCCAAAGAAGTTTCACTTGTGACATGGGTACTTTGTACGCTTGCACTTTTTTTTCTGACTTCCCTATAATATTTCCATTGTATTTTCTCTTCTATTTATCGTTTGTAGTATAAAAAAGTAAGTGTTAAATGATCCTGAAGCATTTATTGTCACTTATTCGTACAAATTAGAAGATAATCACTTGCATCGTAGTTTAATAAAATTATAC
Source organism: Elymnias hypermnestra (assembly GCA_015832385.1). Classification (NCBI taxonomy): domain Eukaryota; kingdom Metazoa; phylum Arthropoda; class Insecta; order Lepidoptera; family Nymphalidae; genus Elymnias; species Elymnias hypermnestra. The sequence goes on along the minus strand of JACTOM010000110.1, from coordinate 5,590,008 downwards.
AAAATTGTTAAAAATGTATTTATTAATTTAATTTAATAACTGCGACGAATTAATAAAAAAAAGTACGAATGTAACAATAACGACTTAAAAAAATTAACATTAATCCTGTATTTTATCTATAAAGTACACTTTACATGCAAATTAGACTTTGGTGTTGAAATCAAATTCATAAACAAAGCCCCGCGGTTTCACCCACGTAGATACCGATCTCTTGGGAATGGAAAGTCTCCTAAGTCGGAATTATTTTCTTCGATTTAACATTTTTCAATTCGTTATATCTTCCGAATGGAATGTCCGATTTTAATAGTTTAAAAAGTATTTTACAGGCATTGAAAAGACCTTTAATTAAATATATAACTAATACATTTTGAAATATTTTAAAACACTCCAGTAAATTTTTGCTTGATAAAAATAACAACTGTGTACATACACTGGTTGGTATTATTGGTATCCTTGGAATATGAGCTAACTCACCAGTCACAGGCCCAGTTATAAGGGTCGCTACAATTTACTTTAGATTTTTCAATTCGTTATATCTTTTAAATGGGATGTGCCATTTTAATAAAGTAAAAAGTATTTTACAGATATTGAAACGGTTTTTAATGAAGTATCAGTTAATAGAATAAGGATTAAAAATAATATGGTTTCATTATCGTCGGCAGTTTTATTAAGTTTTAAAATGTAAAGAAGTAGTTATATTGGCATAACATTGGACATTTAGTATCTGTATTTTTTGTAGATTAATACGTTCTATAATATTCCAAAATATTTTTTGTACTATCATCAGTAGATTCCGCAGCGTACAAGATGACAGATTTTTTGTTTCACACCGTGGGTTACATTAATGATTTTTTCTTAAGGATCTCTTTTTCTTTTTTGACAAAATAATATAGCATATGTTATTCAGTGAAAAAAACTTTGAAATCGGTCTAGTAGTTTTTGTGTGAAAACGTTATAAACTTACATAAAAACACAAATCCTTTTTATATTATTTGTTTAGATATAACCACTTATTTCACTGTATTTTGTTATTACCATTGTTGCTAAAACTTATCAGAAATACAAATTCATATTATATTAATGTAGTGTTAGAAAAATTTTATTGAAATACATCTAACTATTCCTCGTGGTATCATCCGCGTAGCAATATGTTTATAATGAGAAAGGTAGTCTGTCAATCGCGAATAGTTTTAAATATCTTGGGATAAGTTTGTGAGTTTAGTATTTAAAACAACCTCGCATTATTACTTATCTAATGAAACCAGTTTTGGAACCATCGTTGAGATTAAATTCTTAAATTCCAAGTCTTCAACGGATATAGGTAGAAACAGATTTTGTGTTTTATATCTTGTACTTATATAGATATATCTCGTTAAAAAACAGATAACTTAATTAATTTAAATTTAATTAACAGTCAACGTTATATATAGTATATAGTTTAATTTAATCAGCTGTATAACCGAGACTGATGGCTTAAATTAATCTTATGATGCGAGGGTAAACTAGCAAACTGGATTACAGTTATAATTGCATGAGACATAAAATTTGTATATATTATCTTACCTTAACTAACTCTGTATATAAGTTGCTTGAAGGTTATATCTCAACTAAAATTTAATAACTATAATTTAAACAAATAATATAAAAGAGCTGTATTGATAGAAAGCCTTTACGTGAGCTTTTAATAGATGGAGTACACTTTATCGTAAAATGAGTGGAATAGAGTTAATGTTTCAAAATACTGTATTAACATAAGTACACATGTCAGAAGAGAAACTTCTTTGGCAAACTATTTTTTAAGACTTGTTTATATTTATAAAAAATATAGAGGGAGGGAATAAGGAAGATATGTTAGAAATTTAATGAATTTAATTGACATTAAGATATTGAAAGTGTCGAGTGTGTTTTTTTGTCGATATAAGAAATTTAAGAATTTAAGAAATACTTTTTTTTTTATTTTATATGAATTTGTTAAATGACCAGTGCCAAATCAAAATGCCACATTTTATTTGTAAATATTAAAATACCTAACCTTTGAACGAATTAGCATAAAACGCTGCACATCTTCGTGACGCTATTCAAGCGTTTCGTCCATAAAAAATTACCGTCCTGAGCCTGAAGAAGTTTTACTTCAAAACGTATTTGAACTTGATTAGATCAACTAAAAAAGCATTTTCATCTCATATATAGTCAGAGTATGAACTAATTTAGAGTTTTTTCATTCTATAGCCTTTTGCAGGGTATCAAAAGTAAACTTTATGTTATAAAAGGTATTTTCTCTTCGTTATTGTCCAAACTATAGAATCAATAACGGAAACATTTTAGTTGAATCATGTTATCGTCTTTCTCTACCTACAAGTACGTTAAAAGCCATTAAAGTATTAATAACCAAATCAATATCTTCACATTAAGTACCTATGATCATTAGTTCAAACTTTCAAAAAACTATTAACAAAATTATAAGCTTTAATGAATAACATAGCTAATGCTTTCAGACAATAATTAAACTGAAAGCTTTGTCAAGTAACATTCCATTTCAACAATATACAGTCGTGAATAAACCATTATCTTCTTACAGCGATAAACACCAGTTTCCTGAGCTTATCCCCTTTGTCATTGTACTGAATGCTCATTCGGAAACTAATCGAACAATATAAAGCACGAAATTTGCATTCCAAATAACATAGGTTGAATGTTCGAAGCAGGAGTTGGATGGAGTTTCTCTTTGTCGCGGCAAGTTTCGTGTACCGGCAGCTTCATTTGCATAAGGTCGTAAAGTTAAAAATAATTCAATATTCCCTATCCATGACAAATGCTTTGACATGCTTTTTAGCACGGTATGTACTTCTGCCAGATACTCTGGATGTACTAACGTATATTGTATTTTTTATACATTTTTAGCCCTTAGTTTGTCAGGCCGCGTTTTATGCGTCGATTGCCCCGCGGATTGTATGACGCTAAAGTAGCTTTTGGGACTTAAATGTTCATGAAAGACTACCAAATGTAATGATTTTTATGTTTACTAATAGTTATATTATACAATGTTATCTTTTTTTTACTAAATTAAGACTCTGGTGTAGCTTCATGTTGCGATAAACTCGAGATAGTGAAAAAAGTCCGTCTTGTATTTATAAGTTCATATCTTGAAAATTAAAACTTACTGCAAGGGTTTTTATTGTTATTCACATCACTTATATAATCAAAAGCACAAATGATCACTAATAAACACTCACCGTTTATACGCAAAAACAACTTAACGACCTACGACGTGACATACGCACCGTTAGAAACGGTCTCTTTGTAACTGATTTACTTTTTATTTTTTGTATGGTCAGGTGTTATCTCTATATTTTTTTTACGACAGTTACCGAGAGTCGAATATATAATACACACTATGACTAAGAAAGAGATGCTTGTAATTCTGATTGCCCCAGTTGAGACATAAATATCTAATCATGTCAACTAGTATTTGATATTGTCAAACTACGTGATAGGTAACTACTTTTAATGTGTTTATTTATAAGAACAAATTAAATGTCGACCCCGGAAATTACACGCGTAGTAACCCGCTAAATATTATTTTACCAAAACCTCAGGATAATACCGCTAAAGCCCAAAAATTATAAGATAAAGTATTTGCATGTCGTTGTCTGATCATAAAAGACAATTTAATGAGATATTACAGCATATAAATTGATTTCATTAGTACGACAGACACATACGGGTTTATTGTTTGTTAGATCTTAAATATAAACTTGTAAGTTTAAAATAAATTTTGAATTTTGAAAAAGATACAGATAGATTCTGAAAGAAATCTTTAAAACTAAAACGCGGACAACTGTGCTTTCATTTCATATCTAGAATAATATTTTTACACTTTTATACTACGAAAGGCTTCAATTCTCAATATTAGATTAGTTCAACACCCGGGTACTGAAGTTTCATTTCCTTTTGACAAATGAAAAATTAGTTCGTGCATGAGATTTATGTGCAAATGTAGAAACTTGAACGTATTTTACAGGAGCTATGAAATATGATTGTGATATAATTGGTTTTATTTATATTACGACGTATCATTAAAATTTTCCCATTTAATACTCAGACTTTGTTTAATATCTTTTGTAGATATCCTTATATTTATTTTTTACTACTAGCCTAATTAAAAGAAAGTTTGTATCTACTACCGGGTGTATACACGGTAGTAGATAAAAGCCTTTCAAACAATGATATGTATAAACTTTAACTCGGAACTTTTAAATTATAAGCCTGTATCATTGGATAGCACAACTTTTAGCGCGATTATTTAATGTTTTATTGAAATACATGCTTAATTGTATTAAAAAATGCAAAATAATATATAAGCTACAGTTAGGATTTTAGAAATTTCAACCATAAATCCACGGCGCAGTTTTTGTTGCTTGTCAAATCAAATACATCCATCATCCGTTCACTCAATGCAAGGCAAAGGCCAAAGATTCGAAAAGAATAAACGTAAACTAACCTTCATTGGATATACATATTTTAAATTCTGTTTTCTATAGTTGACTTTGAAAGTTATAATTTTGATAACAATGTCACGTTAATATCTTCAATGCCACAATATATTTAACAAGTAATGTAATAAAATATCTAATGTGTAATATATAAAATATTAAAAAAACTAAAATGTAGACTAGCTAACTTTGGGGTGTCCGTTTTTTGTGACGAACGCGCCAAAAGAAGTATAACTTCAAAACTAAGGTAAGCATCAAAAAAAAACGGAATTATGATAGACCAAGACCTGATCAATGGACAAATTACAGAAAATTTCCATCGTAACTCGGTCGAAATATCAATAAAATATTAAAATATTTTGTGTATACATGTATGTATTTGTTTATTTCTTAAGTTATAATGGTATGTATTTGACGGCGGCAACGTTTTTTAATGTTGGTAACAAGGTGTGCAGCGAGCTAGCGACAAACGTCTACCAACATTCTAACTACCCCCACTCACAGTAACTAGTATAAAAGGGCTTGCATTAGATTGGCGGGCATTCTTACTCGAAGTTGTGACCGGTGTTCACCTTGCACCCATAAATTATTGGTTATTGTCATTTAATTTAGTTGAAAGTAATAAATAATCTCTGTGAAAATTGACTGTGGTTGTCTTTATGTAATCGATGGAGGACAGGAACCCGATATATTTATATGTACGAGTATATTATTATTATAGAACACCTACCAACTTCTACACTCTTTAGTTAATGATAAGGCTCTCAATTGTATTCGTGTATCTTTAGTAGTAATTATCTATGTGTCTTTAACAATATAAATGTATATTTACGTCGTACAATACAGAGTATTATATTTCAAATATCATAGAATTCTTTATTTGTGCAATGGCTGTGATAACGAAAACGCGACGGATTTAGAAGCACTACTATTTTGAGGTCGTGTCTTAATTAAAATTTTACTTGTTATTTACAGGCTTTCATGTAAAATATACAGAGATGTACACGGTAGACTTATATTTTTTAAATTGTAGTTGAGAACGTGAATATACTTAAAAGATATTTAATCTAAATATATATATGTCGAAGAATAAGAGAGAAGGAGAGCATAAAGCATAGGGTTCTACGCCGACATCGTCATTAATGGCATCGATAATTTCTATATTGTGGGCGTTCGTGGGTAATGGTGGTGGTGCAATCTAACACTTTATTAATTAACTCTGATTATAAAGTCAACACAAACTCATTAACAATAATAGCTAGGAACGCGACAGTTTCATCCGTTGACCGCTCTGGCGGACTCTCACTCGGGAACTAGCCCGCCGTTGGCTCACGATGTATGACTCTGTTCCACGCCATAGACAGATGGCGCCAGCGTTCCACAGACTACTGCACTCCCACAGACTACTGCACTCCGACATGTATGTATTTGGCTTATCAATTGTCAAACCATATATAACAACAAAGTTTAAAATATTCTGATACAGCCTATATGCAGGTAATTTAAATATTAATTAACTAATTACAAAGTTTTATTAATTGACAAACCAATTATAATCAAAGGGATGAGAATGCGCTACCATGTTGATGTCGTCTCACAAAAAAATTATTATCTTTTACATATATTGAAAATACACAGTCCGGTCTACTATCGAAGAATTTAGTAGAGATTTAGGAATCAGTATTGACAATAAATTAAGTTTTGTTCCCCATATCGACAATATTTGCAAACGGGCCTCTAAAATTAATGGATTTATAAAGCACAGTTCTATGACTTTTAGAAACGCTTGTACCAAAATACTATTGTTTAATGCGTTAGCTAGAAACATTCTCGAATACAGTTCGGTAGCTTGGAATCCTTTCTACAACGTTCATTCAATGAGAGTAGAACGTATTCAAAAACGCTTTTTGTACTATGTTAATTTTGGGGATAAGTTATGAGATGTGAATCTCAACTATGGATCTAGACTTAAATATTATAAGGTTTTATCTTCAACCGTAGAAATCTATTGGATTTATGTTTTTTACACAAATTACTTAACATGACTGTAGATGCATCTTACTTATTATATATTAAATTTCATTTAGTATATCTAAGGCCTTGTAGTCGTGTTAAAAACTTTTTACCATTTAAACCTCCTGTATTCAAAACTAACCTTGCCTGCTTGGTACCAGTAAATAAAATACATATGCTATATAATTAAATATGTAAATCAAGTGATATAGATATAAGTCGTGATGGTCTTGCATCTTTTAAAAGGAAAATTGTAAATCACTGTCTTGCCTGTCATAATGTAGATCTCGTTGCCTAGTATTACATTTTTTAATAATTGTAAATATTGTTATCATTTTTTGTTTACTTTCGTTTATTTCTTCATTACGTGTATTTATTTCTCTTAGTAGTCAAACGCACTCGCAAACGTACAGTGCAGACGTGTAAAAAATAAAATTCAAAAATATTTAGATTATTTTTGAAAAAAATATTACTACTTTCATCGAATTACATCCTAATTACCAGTGTTTAAGTGTTAATTTGAATATTCAATCACAATTCTCCGTGTATCATAAAGCGAGACAAACTAACTTCTTTCTCACCCTTTGCCGGTCGCGCAATGGCTCTAGTACGCTCACCTACTAGAAGTGGCAAAAATAGTGAAAGAAGTGGTTCGCAACCAAACGTATCATCTATAAACACACGCAATAAATGTAAGTACTGTCCCGACACAGATGTACAGAATCAATTAATAGATATACAAAAAGGAATGGCAGAAATGATGACTTTGCTGTCATCATCCATAAATGAACAGAAAAAATGTACGACAAAAATAAAGAATGACATTGCAACTATTAAAGATGAGATGTCAGAAATAAAATGTAGTATATACAAAACAGAACATACCCTAAAATCTATCACCACTGAACATGAAAAAATTAAGATAGACATTAAAAACATTACTAGTGTTGCTAGAATAATGGAAGAAAAAATTACTTCCCTAGAAAACGATCTCCATAATTTGCAGAGACCATTAACTGAAACACCTATAACTGAAGACTCAACATTTGAGGATGTATTAGCTGAAATCACCGATCAGACGTTCAGAAAAAAAAATATTATCATTGCGGGTATACCAGAACCACAATGTACTGATTACAAAGTACGACAGAATTTGGACCAAAAGGAGGTAACAAACATTATAACCGCCCTACTAAAAGACTGCCCGGAGCCTACCAAGATTATTAGACTTGGCAAATATAAT